>JARQOC010000005.1:469176413-469211247 GCA_033576535.1 Allobates femoralis
CTGCTGATTATATTGGTAGGTAGGTAAGTAATACTGTGAAATGGGCTCACCGATGGATTCTCTGATCCTCCTGTCAGGCAGTCCAAGCCCTTCTAAGTTTGTGCAGGAGATTTCTTAAATCTTAGGGTGTGTGCTTATGGTCCGGAGGAGCTGCGTGTTGGACGCAGCTCCTCCGGACCTAAGTGACGCCGCGGGTGGCCGCAGGGAGACCGCAGTCGCCCTGTACTCACCGTGTGTGGCGGGTGCGGGGCAGCTTCTCCCTGCAGTCACCCAATGGGAGCCGCTTCCAACTCCGCAGCATGAAATAAACATGCTGCGGAGGAGCGGACTGCTGGCAACCCGCACCGCAGCTCCAAACACGCTGAGGGCGGGTTAAGCATAGTGAGGATGGGATATATTGAAATACCACCCACTATGCTCATACTGTACTATGCAGCGTTTTGGACGAAGCGGCAAGATGCTGCGTCCAATACGCTGCGAATACTGACCGTGAACATGCACCCTTATAGCTATTGCTGTTACTGCAAGAAGCAGATTTTAACTTGCATGAAAATCACTATATGTGGACATAGTCCAATAGAGTTTAGAATTATATTTCCTTGCTTTTTGGGGTTATTTAAATATATTTTTAAAAACATGAAGTACTAACAGCAGAATGTCACTTTAAATAAAAGTAATAAAAATTACATTTTAGTTAAGAATCTCTAGAATTGACACATTGTAGTGAATACATTGCCCAGTTATGTCATTTTAGTGATAAGTAAATTTAATTATTTGTAATATATTAAAAATTGTAGAAGAAAAACTTTGATCAAAGCAATGTTAGACTAAGTTTACATTTCCATTTGGGATATTTTCTGCTCCAGCGCAGAGGCCCCACTGATTAATTTGAGGTTTGCCTGGTTCCTTTTTGGTGGCAGTTTATGGAACAGAAGAAAAAGTATAGTCTTTCATTTTCAAAAGTTGACACCAAATTGAAATCAAAAAGGTAAATTATTCTCTTGTAGAATCAATTATATTTTAATCTTTATTGTTAAATTGACCTTTCTTCTAAATAAAAATACATTTCAGCCATAATTATGATGAGAATTATAATAGGCATAATATGTTTTGTTACTGTTCAGTTATAGTAATCCATGATATAATATTGCTTTTAGTTTCTCTCTGAAATCCTTAATACTACAATATCATGTTGTCCTATCTTACTTTTTTAATTATATATTTAACATTTACTTTTTTAATACAAATTAATAGATCTCTACATATTTATATAGTACATTATGCAAATATGCACAAAGCACAAAGCCTCTTTATCATGCAACAGGTTTTACTTTTTGCTCATAGATTCTGCTTTGATACTGTTTTTGCCCGGTCTCCTAAAGCAAATATGTTGTTTGATTTTGTCAGTTTGTAAAATTCATTTTTTTCTTGAAATGTTGAATAATTATCATTGTTCATTCTATACATCTTAAGCAAAATAAAAGTAAAATTAAAAATGCATTGAACTCATTACATAACACTGGTAGTCTTAGGCTGCTTTCACATCTGCGTTATGATGTAATTCCCTGCAGATCTGGCAGATGTTGCCACATCTGCCGGATCTCCCGCGTAACAACCAACTTGCGGCACCCATCCAGCAAGCCCCATCATTCTCTATGGGGCTTCCGATCGGGTGCGGTAAAAGCGGTATTGCTAAATCCGGCATTTGCAGCACCACAAAAAAAATGCTGCCAGCAACGTTTCCTGTGCACTCGGGAAAAACACAGTATTTCAAATGCAACCGCATTTTGCATTGCATTTGCAATGCGTTTACCATACAAGTCTATGGATGCATTAACACATGCATTTGCATGCATTTCTATGCCTTAAGGCAGCAGAAAAGCGCATTGCGTTCAAACTAAGCACAAACGCAGATGTGAACCTAGCCTAAGATGTGTCCAATTTTGTTCTGAAACCCACTTCACACGCTAGGATATTGTTAACAATATTGTTAAAAAGTCACGGATTTGTGATCGTTCAAATTATATCGTTAGTGCGTCATTGTGTGTAAACGAACGATGTAGGAAGGAAAAATCGTTGGATCGTTCATCAAAAATTTGAGACCCAGACCTCAAATCTATCATTCGTCGTCCAATTAACGTCCTGGGAAGCAAAGCAACAACATCGTTCAGTGTGACACCTTTTTGAACGATGTCGTTCATATTTCTCCTATTTCTGCCGCTTTGTAAAATCGTTCAAACGTTTTTCTCCAAATAGCTGACGCGTTGCCAAATTAAAGATCGTTAACGATATCCTTGCGTGTGACAATGCACTAACGATGTCGGAAGGATCGCGGTCACGTGACATAGCTCACGATCTCGTTCACCTATATCCTAGAGTGTGAAGCGGCCTTAAGTCACAGATCACAATTGCACATTTAAGTGTGTGGATCTATTAAAAACTCAGCACATGGATGTGTTATACTTACCTTCTGCCACCTTCGTGCTTTTTTCTAACTTCGGTCAGTCTGCAGTGAAAGTGGCTGTTCTGGCTCTCATAGAGATGCATTGAGCGCCTGTCATGTAGCTTCTCACTTCTGGCCAGTCAGAAGCTATGGGGCACAAGATGGTGCCGTGGTACAGGAGTGGTCTCAGGAAAGTATAAAATCACAGTGAAGGTGAGTATAAGACTGGGGGTGGGGTACTTACATTTTAAAGCACTACTACAGTGGTAAAGAACCAAAACAGTAGGATGGAGACACACTATGCGAGATGCATGTAAGATACTCGCACGATTCTAGCATGTCTCACCCAGAATGGCTGCCGTCCCTCTGGATGAGAGCATGCCAGCTGTTAGTATTTCTATGTAACTGACGCACTCCTGTTCAGAAAGTGGCTGTTATGGGTGAGTCATGCGAGACTCATTCGAGTATCTCGCATGCATCTCGCATAGTGAGTCTCTGGCCTTACTATGTTAAAACTGGTCAGCGCAAAGACTGAACACAGATGGGCTGCATATGCTTTCTGTGATTTTCATGGAACTGTAGTCTTACATTGGCAAAAAACACGTACATGAGGTCAACCCCATAGACTATAAGGGTATATGCACATTATCAGGAGACACTGTGTTTTGAAAGCAGTGCCTCCTCTCCTGCAGGAAGCCTGTAATCTCTGCGGGAGAAAAAATCCGCCCTGTACCCACAGTTAGCATTCGGGGCACAGTGGCTTTTCCCTGCATTCACCTGCCAATATCGCTCCTAACTCCACAGCGCTAAATTGGCATGCTGCAGACAAGCGTCCCCGGAATGTCAGTTAACACTGCGGGGGAAAGAACACAGTGGGCACAGGATTTCTATAAATCCCATCCACTGTGTTTGTACTGTGCAAAGCAGTGTTATGGACACAGCACAAAGGCGCAGCGTTCATAATGCTTCTAATACTGATCGTGTGCATGCAGCCTTACGGGTGTGTGTTCTAACAAAAAGAAGGATAGAACACGTACGTGAAATAGGATATTTATAGCATATTAGCCCCCCAGTCCTATGTGCTGATCCAGTCCGCGGCTGTCTGGGTTCTCCCAGACAGACCCGCACCGGATCACGCCGCAGTGTGAAGCGGCCCTTAGATTACCTGTTATACAACCGTAACCGAGAAGTCATGTGATCAAAATATTCTTCTATGTACTGTGGACCTGGTCAAGTTGTGATTTTCTCATCTGTAATACCACAAGTGCATGATAATATGTGTAGTTACTGACAATATGAGACTCTCAAATCACTGATTGGAAATCATGGTTTCAAATTGTTTGTAGCACTCCTTTATTGATGTGGTGAAGAATGTACCTCAATTGAAACTACAGTTTATTTTATGGCTATTAGAATAAGACCACATTCTCATATCAGTACAGCATTTGTTCAGTATTCTACAGTATTTAAAGCCAAAACCAGGAGTGGAACAATGTGAGAAAAAGTATATTAGAAACATTTGCGCAACATTTGCATTTGACTCATTCTTGGTTTTATATATATTATTCTTGGTTTTGGGTGACAAACACAGGTGCATCACAATGAATGTAAATATCATCAAAAAGTTAATCTATTTCAGTAACTCAATACGTAAACTGAAATGCATATGTTATATAAAGTCATTATGTGGCGCCCCGCAACGAGTGCGTCACAAGGGAGTATTGCAGCCGCAATATTCTCTGACAAAGCAGTGCAATAGTTAACTCTGAGATCCAACCCAACATACAACACCTAGAACAGGGGACCAATCCTAGGTCCTGGTGGGTGGAGTGTTAGGGTAGTGAAGTAGAACGCACAGTAATCTAGACAGTCGGAACAGTAAGAGTCTGGAATCTAGAGCAGAGCCTAGAACACAGAACTTGGAGAGGAGCGGGGGCTCCGCACTCCGTGCGGGCCCCTGGGCCGTCACCGGTCGGGTGTCAGCACCTGAGGCCTTAACCACCGGGATTGGGCATTATCTACACGGGTTCCCAAAAGACTCCCGTGCCCACAACTCACAGCCGGTTCACTGGTACCGAAGCTGGCAGCAGTTCACCTCTGCCACGCGAACCAGCCCCGTGGAGGATCAGCTTTACAGGAGCACCCCACCACCAGCCAGTTTCCAGTCGTCTAACCAGCGGTGTACCCACTGAGGGACCCAAGGCTCCCCAAAGCATCCAGAACGTACATCATGGATAGGGCATTGAAGCAGCCTCCCCGTACCCGACCTGGTATTCCTGGGCGACGCTGGCAAGAGAAGCTAAGGAGGTAGAAAGGAGGTACACTGCGGATCTCTGAGGAGCACTATCACTGCTGAGTCCACCCGGTCTTCTACTCAACCACTGTAAGCCATGTACTGCCTGCTGGTTACAGTAAAGAACCGTTGCAGAGACTATCTGTGTCCGTGTCTCCTTATGAACTATCCGTCCGCACACTAAGGTAACCGCAGCTGCCGCACAACATCTTGAGCAGCTCCAGCCCCCGGGGATCACCGCTCAGCCTGTGGGGAGCGTAACATCTTGCTGCTGTCCATCACCCCGGGAGGTTCCGCAGCGTCGGTAGCCCTTACCGAATCTACTCATAGGTGGCGTCACGAAGAAAACAAATTAAAACCCCTTTAATCTGTTCCCGTAAGACGTCCTCAATTTTGATCTGCACTACACCGGGCCCCACTACCGGCAGGCGCGGTCCACCCGTGACAAGGAAGGAGAAGAATCGCCTGTATCAACCGGAGTCCGCCGGCCACGGTGAGTCAGAAAATGGCGTCACGAACAGGATACGAGCAGGCCCGTTATCCAACGGGTATATTGTGCTTAAACTGGACTTTATTGTCTATAACTGGACTTTGTTCGTCCTAAAAAGAACTTTCCCGCCTTTACACCATTGGGTCAAGATGGCGCCCAAGATGGCGTTCCCGCCACAAGAAGCCGCCACGTGAAGCCCAGGAGTGAGTCAACCCCCCCCTCACTGTGGGAGGGCTAAAGACAAAAGGCGCCAAACTCTTTGTCCGCCCTGATTGCTCGAGTCAACCATGGGGGCGTACCCCAAAGACTTTTCCCACGATTGGACTACAAAAGCCCAGCGGAAATGGGAGTGTCATAGACACACCGACAGAAAGAGATGACTTCTTCACCAGCTCTACCAGAACGTCTCACCGGTTGAACGGGTGTGGTTTCCCTCCGAGAAGAATGGCCAGCATGAGACTCCAAGACCTGATGCGGGAGGTCGAGGCGGAGGCCAGAGCAGCCGTCAGCCAACCGGGTCCGGATCCTGCCCTTACCATAGATGGCAGTCCCGACTTCTGGCTAGAGGCTCTACAAGACCTCCGGGTGCGGTTACTAGAGACAGTGGAATGGACGATCCGTAGCTGGAGCGCGACCCTAGGCAGACGACTACACCATGCGATGCTGCAGAGCCGACCGGGTACAGCTTCTCCAAGCCCCGACGACGTCACCAGCTTCTCGACCGCCTCACCCTCGCCTACCACCTGTCCTGCTCCGTCACCTGAGCCAATAGACTGTGTCATTCCGGTGGAGGCCGCAACTCGACCCGTTCCAGCGACCAATATCGCAACCAATCCCGTTCTTGAGCCGGAGCTCATAACACGCTCCATTGAAGAACTCGATCTCTACCAGGTTCCCACTGAGGAACCCGTGACATGTTTCTCCACTACAGAGACAGTCGCCTGTTTTATCCCCGTACCGGAGGCTTCCCTTGCCATTGCCGAGGCCTACCGGGTAACCGGGATTGAAACACCTTTACCTGCGGAAACAGATGAAGAGGCAGGCAGCCTGGAAGCCCTGCAGGACGTCCCTACGGAAGGATCCGCAGCACCACCGCCCTGTTGTACAAAGGAACAAGCTTCAACATCTCTCATCATCGAGCAGCCTGATGTGGTCATCGAGGAAGAGGTCGGAGAGGATGACGACGAGACCCACAGCACCGCTGAGGATTTCGACACCGGGTTCGCTTGGGGAGACAACAAAGAACTTCCTTCCGGGCATACAGCTCGGGTACACTGGTCGGGTGCACTGCCGACACCTTCCCCTGTGCCGTTCCACCGGGTTCCGATACAGACAGCCCGCCAAGTTCAAGCTTCCCGCCAAACCACCAGCTCCGTTACTCATCTCTACACCCCGAGCCGTAACGACGGAGATGTACGCCAGAGACGACGAGAGGAGTGGCAAGCCCGAGAACGCGCCAACATGGAGGCCCGTGCCGAGGCTCGCCGCCAGCCGCCGCTGCCTGATGAACTCCGCCGTGAAGGTAGAATTTCCACCTTTAACTTAAATACCGGGTGGGGGTTCGCTTGGGAGGTGGGTTTGAATGAGGAGGTGTTTGTGGGGCGCCGGGACGTTGAGTCAAACTTGCCAAGAGGACATCCCGATCGCGACCTATACCGGGGCGATATTATCACCTACGAGCGCTATGCTTGTGCAGATGGGTGGTTTGCTATCCGGGTGCGCCATCACCCTCAGAGCCAGTGACTTTAAAACTTGAACTTCACCAATGACTCTGTTCCCATTAATCACTGACCGTGTGATCTTGCGGCTACAGCCTGGACTCTAGTTAAAGTACAGCCGACCGCCCGCCGGGTCCGCACAAAGTGATTATCTGTTTCTTTGCTTATATCACCAAAGCATACCTTTACCTGTTTTTCTATTTTAATAAAAGTGTGTCATATATGTATAAAAATGTAAAAACCTCTGTAATGTGAGTAGTTTGACGCTTGGGGACAAGCTGATTTAACCAAGGGGGAGTGTGGCGCCCCGCAACGAGTGCGTCACAAGGGAGTATTGCAGCCGCAATATTCTCTGACAAAGCAGTGCAATAGTTAACTCTGAGATCCAACCCAACATACAACACCTAGAACAGGGGACCAATCCTAGGTCCTGGTGGGTGGAGTGTTAGGGTAGTGAAGTAGAACGCACAGTAATCTAGACAGTCGGAACAGTAAGAGTCTGGAATCTAGAGCAGAGCCTAGAACACAGAACTTGGAGAGGAGCGGGGGCTCCGCACTCCGTGCGGGCCCCTGGGCCGTCACCGGTCGGGTGTCAGCACCTGAGGCCTTAACCACCGGGATTGGGCATTATCTACACGGGTTCCCAAAAGACTCCCGTGCCCACAACTCACAGCCGGTTCACTGGTACCGAAGCTGGCAGCAGTTCACCTCTGCCACGCGAACCAGCCCCGTGGAGGATCAGCTTTACAGGAGCACCCCACCACCAGCCAGTTTCCAGTCGTCTAACCAGCGGTGTACCCACTGAGGGACCCAAGGCTCCCCAAAGCATCCAGAACGTACATCATGGATAGGGCATTGAAGCAGCCTCCCCGTACCCGACCTGGTATTCCTGGGCGACGCTGGCAAGAGAAGCTAAGGAGGTAGAAAGGAGGTACACTGCGGATCTCTGAGGAGCACTATCACTGCTGAGTCCACCCGGTCTTCTACTCAACCACTGTAAGCCATGTACTGCCTGCTGGTTACAGTAAAGAACCGTTGCAGAGACTATCTGTGTCCGTGTCTCCTTATGAACTATCCGTCCGCACACTAAGGTAACCGCAGCTGCCGCACAACATCTTGAGCAGCTCCAGCCCCCGGGGATCACCGCTCAGCCTGTGGGGAGCGTAACATCTTGCTGCTGTCCATCACCCCGGGAGGTTCCGCAGCGTCGGTAGCCCTTACCGAATCTACTCATAGGTGGCATCACGAAGAAAACAAATTAAAACCCCTTTAATCTGTTCCCGTAAGACGTCCTCAATTTTGATCTGCACTACACCGGGCCCCACTACCGGCAGGCGCGGTCCACCCGTGACAAGGAAGGAGAAGAATCGCCTGTATCAACCGGAGTCCGCCGGCCACGGTGAGTCAATTACAAACAGTGCGATCTGTTTCAAGTGTTTATTTCTGTTAATGTTGATGAATATGGCTTACAGCCAATGAAAACCCAAGGGTCATTGACTCACCCCTGGCGGGGACCATGGGGTACCCGGAACCGGGCCCTCTCGTCGTCTAGGGCTGCGGGATGTCACGATGGCGTGACCCGGTCCGTGATCCCCTTGTCGGCTACTCGTGTCTAGGTCTTTTTCTTCTCCCTCCCTTCGTGGGTGTCTCTGTTTCTTGTCGTCTTCAGCAGTCACATCCTTGGGCGGGATTGTACAGTCTTTAGGCCTGCCCTCCCGACTGTTGGAGAGTGGAAGGGGTGTAGGAAATTTTTCATGCCTTGTGCTGGCCTGGCCCACGATGAGGGACTGTGGCATGCCCCTTTGCCAGCACATGGTTTCAGTCTCTTAGGGCCGCCATTGTTCAGGCCCAAAAATACAGTCTGTAAGGCGCACAAGACCCAGTTTTACCGGGTCGGTAGGTCCTGTTCGTGACACCAGAAAGCTGACTCGCCCCTGGTGGGGACCGTGGGGTACTCAGAACCGGGCCCTCTCGTCGATGTCTGGAGCTGCGGGATGTCAAGGTGGCGTGACCTGGTCTGTGATCCCCTCGCTGGCCGATCAGTTAAAAAGGGGAATTTGAAAAATGGATAAAAATAAAAGCAAAAATAAAAGTGTTTGTCATGACGCCACCCGTAAAATGTGGCCGGTATAGCCGCTGCTGCAGTCGGGACCTCTGATGGGATTAGCAGCAAGGATGGTTCAGCTCTCCACCGGTAGAGCAGTTCCCTAGGGCAACGGTAAAGTTTATGGATGTGATAAGGGGAATGGTAGGCCAGTGGGGCTGTGCTGCTGACAGGGTTCAAAGTCACACTCAGACAGGCTGCTGCTGCCGACTCGGTGAATCAGTCAACCTCTCCTCAGGCGCAGAAATCACAGTCTCACACAGTGCTGAGCTTCAACCCGGTTTACTTCACTTTGTCAGCAGATGGTTACAAAACAGTGCAGAGGCGGCTCCGGTAGGTTCATAGCAGCCGGAACAGCTCATCCAAATAACCCCCTTTTGTGTTCCTTTTATGGGCCTCTTTGGTTTCTGCCTGAATCTCTCAGCCGTCCCGCTAATTCGAGTACACAGATGGATTGCTCACTATCCGTGTCCCTAGGAGTCCTTCTGTCTCTCACAACAGTCTGCAGCCCGGGACCCGGACAAGCCTCATGGTGGCACAGACTGCCGTGTCCGTGTCCTTTCAGTCCCGTCTGTTGGTGTTCTCACCTCTCCTTCTGACTGAACTTGACTCCTCGACTTTACTTGGCTGACTGGCTAACTGAACTTGGTGTTTTTTTGTTTTGTTGCCTCCCCTAACCGGGTCCTATTCTAACTTCCCCACCCTCTACTTGTCTCCTCCCGCTATCCCATTGCTGGGCATAAAGTCTCTAGTCTTGGGATCGAGAGTGTGTTGGGTGTGTGTTTGGGGTGACTGAACTTACCGATCCCGGTTGCTGCACCATCTAGTGACGACCGGTCTGCAGGGGCGCCACATCATTATCTCTGAAAATTAAAGTAGGGAGGATGAAAGGTCTGAGAGATAAAATGTTACCTAAATAGGTATCATAGGTTTCACCTTGTGTGGTTATGAGAGTCACAACCACTATAAAAGCATATCACGGCTGCTGCAGTCCCCAAAGTGGTGCATATAGAGTAGAGAGGATGAAGGGTTGAAAACTGTGCTGCCATATTCCATGAGACATCAAAGGGTGAATATAATATTTATTTATTAGTCAACATGTTTCAAGTCTCCCTGGCCCGTTCCTCAGGACAAATCAATGTCATATTGCATTGTTTCAGGTTGTTTCAGGAAGCCCTGAAACATAATGACTCGTGTCTCGTGGAATACGGCAGTTATTAACCTTTCATCTTCCCTACTTTAATTTTCTAAAATAATGGCCTTTAGGTTTTCATTGGCTGTAAGCCATAATCATCAACATTAACAGAAATAAACACTTGAAATAGATCACTCTGTTTGTAATGACTGTATAATATATGTGTTTCACTTTATGTATTGAATTACTGAAATGAATGATGGTATTAAAGCTTCCGCTTCATGTGATGTGCTTGGGAATAGCGCGAAGTTTCAGACTCCGGCACTTAGATGCCGGCGTTTGACCTGTGCTTGGGGTTCCGTCACCCATAGGAATGAATTGGCAGCATTAACACAGTCTTACCTTTATGGTAATAAAGCGTTAATGCTGCCAAACTCTATCTTTTTAACGGAACCCCCCTGAACGCAATGCAAAACGCTATTTTGACCCTAGCCTTATAGCTGCAATATCATTTCAGTGAGGAAGTAGACAAACTCTAGTGTCATATATTGAAGGTAGCAATCCTAATGGCCACTTTACACGTCCCGATATCGGCGTCCAACTCCGATAAAAAGTCACGTGGTTCGTGCGTTGGCCCCGATATCATTCGTGCGTTGTGTGGTGTAAATGTCCAATTCAATGCAAGAACGATGCCAAAATGATATCGGGGAAGAAATGAGCAGGCTCTCCAATTGCCCGATATTGGATGGACGATCTGGCAGGATCGTGCTGTGTGACAGCCCAACACCGACTTGGAGTACAACTTCCCCTATTCTCGCCCATGTTAAATGGTCGTTCCTGGGTCGCCCGTACAAGGGGGCGTAAACATCGCAGTTGTGTTGCCTGCCGATACCTTGCTTCTGAGCATGCTCAATACAGCACAACGGATCCATTTTGTGGATCTGTTTTTTTTACGGATTCGTACGGATCCATGCTCCATAGACATCCATGTTATTTGACACTGAAAACTACAGATCCATGTGTGTCTGTTGGTGTCAGTGATATGCAAGGCAGCCCAAAATCACAACAGTCTCCGATTCTGGGTGCATGAAATAAACTGAGACAAACGGATCAGTCACAAAACTGACACACACGTATAGGACCAATCCGTGCCCATAGGGATACATGGCAGGCCAAAACTGATCGGGCTTTCAGTTTTAAAACGGATAGATACAGATCATAAATCATGCAGTGTGAAGACAGCCTTGGACCAAAAACTGCTTTAATGGTAGCTTTGTTTTTATGAGCTATGACCCGCTCAACTGTTTTATATCCGGAATCCTAAGTCACTCTCTCCAGTAAGCACATAGGGAAATTAATACAAGCAGGATGTCCAAGGGAGTGTGGGAAAATAATGAATGGAGGCACTAGAGTCGTGTCAGTACTAAGTACGTAATGTGTATCATCCAGCTTGTTTATTATTAGTTTTGATCTGCTCCCAAGTAGGAAAGACACCTGTGATGTTATGTCAGCAGCGCTCCTCGCAATGGTTTAGCCTGTCAATCAATGTTCATAGAAGCCAATGAGTCACTTGAATTGAAGACAAGCCTTCAGGACAGCTGGTGCATGGTACATAAACGTGCAAGTGTTTAATGAGAATGTCTGTGAAAATATCAGGTCCTTACTATTAACAAAGAAGAGAACAAGAAATCCAGCATTGTGTCTAAAACCGACTGAGAGTTGTACAAATCTGAGAGTTTTGGACAAAGTATTGAAAACTTTTTTAAGTTGTGCTCCGGTAATAGAAAAAAACACAGAAAGGAAAAGAAAGAAAGGCAATGTCATTATGAAGACATTCCTAAATCCATTTAATGAATAAATCACATTGTTTTGTATAGGGAGGTAATCGGTACAGAATTAAAATGGCCACCAATCGTAACACTAAAAGGCTATTATGTGCTTATAATGTCGGCTTTGTGATGCATTTTTCAGTGCAGAAAACCAGAAGTGAATCCTGCTTCCAGCAAAATCAATGAGAATCCTAAAGTGTATTTTGGGTGGTTTCACACTTGCGTATGAAACCGCAGCGTACTGGACGCAGCCAAACGCATGCGCACTGTGTTCCTATGTTTAACATGGGAACGCATGGTACCTGCGTTTGACTGCATTCGGTTGCGGTTGCGTTCGGATGCGCATAATTTATGCGCCCCCCAAAAGCAACATGTTGTATTTTTTGTGCGTTCGCTGGAGCTTGTTGTATCTGACAGCTCCCACAAGCGCACAAACAGTGCATGGGAGTCAATGGATCTGCAGTGTCTTCTGCATGACAGCACAGAAGAACGCTGCGGATCTCTTTGAAATCTTTCCCGGTGTCCGCCGCTGATCTCCCAAGACATCAGCGGCGGCCAGCGGGAGATCAGCTGGAGCAGCAGCTGATCCTCTCTCCTGGCCGCCGCTAATCTCCCGGCAGTGTCGGCAGGGAGAAACAGCTGATCTGACAGCTGTTTAAATCTCCCGCACCGACATCGCCTCTTCGGTGTCGGTGTGGGGGATTTAAACAGCTGTCAGAGCAACTGTTTCTCCCCACCGACATCGTCAGGAGGTCAGTGGCTGCCGTGAGGAGGAGATCTCCGCGCCTGATCTCCGCCTCCCAGCAGCAGCCTAGACTGCTGATTGGCTGACCGGGCTGCGGAGATTCTCCACTGCGTTCACATCAGTATGGCTGCGTTTGCACTGTGTTTTCATCTGCATTCCCTCCGCATACAGACACAAACGCAAATGTGAAACCAGCCTTTCTCCTTACAAACTTGAACAAAATAATCTGCCATGCCAATTCTTTCAGAGGTTTTTCAGTATTTTGTCAAAATACATGTACAACAATTACTGTGGATTTACTTGCATTTTTTGCATTCATTTTAGGCAGCAGTGAATGCAGTGTTAATTTGCATTGGCACATTTGAGGCGCCCCCAGGCCGTGGGGTACTCGGGAGTCGGGCCGGTGCTGTCTCTCTGGGGTATCACGGTAGTCGTGACCCGGTCCCGTGGCCTGGGTGTCACTTGAAAAAGGGGTTATTTACAGGGGATGATTTGTCGTGGCGCCACCCAGAGTATGTGGTTAATGGAACCACCGCTGCCTGATTCCTGCTGGGGACGGTGACTTTGGGCAGCGAGGATGGTAAGCCCTCTCCGGGTAGGGCTGGTGGTTCCCAGGGCAGGAGTGGTAGTGCGGAATGGGGTTTTAGTGAAGCACACAGTCACTTACTTTAAGCTGCAGCTCTTCACAGTGCTGTTGGTCAGCGACTCTCCTAGTACAAGGTTCCGTTACAGGGCACAAGGTAGTAGATGCAAGTAACACACACAGACGCCTGATAGCCATTTCTCAGTTTGTTTACTGGAAGTTAAACAGATGGTATGAGCTGTCCCGAGCTCTTTAGAGAGCAGGTTTGGGGTAGTTCACACCCGACCGGGTCGTATTGGCTTCCTTACTGCGCTGGTGTAGTGGCCCTGCAGTTGCTTCAGCTTAGGCTGTCGGCCCTGTCTCTGTCCTTTGTGCACTAGTATAACAGACAACTCGAGTCCTTCACTTCTTACCCTGCAGCGGGGTGTGAGCGTTTCTGGAGTCTATACATTGCTGTGCTCCTAGCACTGCTTAGCTGGAGAATATGGAGTTCCCCACTTTCCGGTGTTGACTGCCGTGGACTATAATCTGCAATAATATCAGCAGTAAAGCCTTGGAAAACAGCTTTGGAGTCTGTGTATTGATTGCGACCTTTGCTCCAGATTCAGCACAGAGACAATTCCTCCCTACAGATCCAGCCTGTTAGCTCTGCAGCATCAGGAGAAGAAGAGAATTGCAGTGTCTACCAAACGTGAGTGTGTGTCCTCCAACCCTTCTCCACCATCTATAACCCCAATAGACTTTACCCTTTACTGCCCCGGGGGATACAGTTCTCCCCACTGGAACTATATCATCTCCGCTGCCACTCCATCACCCCCGGAGGTTCTGCAGCAGCGGCGGCCCCATCACTGGCCGCACCAAGTGGGTGGCGTCACCCGTGACAATCTCCCTTGTAAATAATTCCCCCTTTTATTGTGAGGGCCCAGGGACACGGTCCGGACCAAGCCACCCGTGACATCCCCAGCTACCGACCGGTCCGGTACCGAGTACCCTAGTCCCGCCTGGGGCTCCACATATGAAGAGAGGGGGGCTCATACTGAACATGCTTGCAGGCTCCTGTCCTAACATTCTAGGACAGGTTTAAGTCAGTGAAACAGGACAGCAGCCTGTCACGCTTGGGAGGCCAGGGTAGCAAGAAGCTGGATGTAGGGGTTCACGGGAGCCTACTCTGGCCCTGATACTGGGTCCATGTCTTGCCTTGATCTCGGAGGTACCGCTAAAGGTGAGGAGGGCCAAGCCACCAGCCTAAGTTCCTAAAGCTCCTGAGAAGGCCTAGGCATAAGCCCCTACCTCCACCCATGGACCAAGGAACCCAGCAACCTCCAAAGGAAGGAAAAACACCAGCTTCGGATCAGCGTCTGCACTCCAGAAGTGAACTGAATCAGCGACATCAGGTGGATAGGAGCGGACTCATTTATGGCAGAGGGGTGGGGAGCAACCAGCCTAGGCACACCCCTCAGCTCACCTAAGCATGAGTCATATCCATCACACACACCTGCAGCAACCTCACCTGCAGAGCCGCACACTGAATAGGGAAACAAAAGTTAAATTCAACAACAGCAACAGCAGCACCCATGAGTATAAGACAGCCATATGTAACACAGCCATTTTAAGTGCAAAATACTGATGAAACAAGCACTCACAAACCTATCATGAAGGAGTGGCTGTCTAGTATAATAAATGTGCACAATGATGATGCTTGCATAAGACTGCATTCACATGATAAGCTTTTGGTGACTTTTTGATGTTGCAGAATTTCTGCACCTTCTATGTAAATTAGGTTACTTGCATTTTTACATGTGTTTTTATCTAGTTTTTGACATTGTGTTTATTGCCTGTTGTTGTTATATCATGTTTTAAACAAAGTTGCTTTGCTTTTGATATTTCTTGGTATTTGGCTTTGACAAAACTTTATATGATGCGGGCTGGATAAATGGCTCTGCCTGGGCATGCCTGGGGCAGAGAAGACAGCAAGCCAGTAACACGTGGACTTGTGGCGGCCGGCTATCTTTTAATTGGCTGGCAATTGCAGGACTACTTGACACTGTATGTTACTATACAGGACTGTGACGGAGTCTCCCTTGAGAATATGCAAGGATTTGTACAGTGAGGAACATTCCCGGGTGTTTCCAATTAGAGGTCGCAAAATTCAGTCTGTGTGTGAAGAGACCACTCGTGGAGATTCAGTCACTGAAGAAAACTGCTGATTTACCTAAAGTGTGGGTGGCAGAGCTCTTGTGGACCTGTTATTCCCTTGGATTTACAACAAACAGTAAACTCCTGAACTCAGGCCCCATGTACGCAGCTTTTTGGCTGGTAAAAATGGGGTCATTCTCCTTTTGGTGCCAAAACAAAGCAAGGTCGTAGGTTGCAGCCAGTTTCACATACCAGTGCTTCACTAAAGAGACTCACATAGTACCAATGGCTAGATATCCTTTCTGATGTTGTTTATATACAGTATATTGTGGGTATAAACTTGGTTTTAAGTTTGTGAATCAAGAGTGTTATTCCAAAGACTTGCTCTACTGTGCACTCACTAGTTTGCAATGCAGTGCAATAGTGGAAAGACTTTCCTGTTCCTTACCAATCTTATGTTGGCAAATTGTTCCTATGGTTTCAGACACACTGAAAGTCTTTAGAGTCTTTGAGACAGAACTTTGATCATGGTCTGCCAGATCGGGTGTATGTGAATATCTTTGTGGTGAGTTTGAGTAGTGGTGAAACTATATTTATCCAGGGTCAGAGTTTCCTGCACCCCTAAGTAAATGATCTTTTTACTAGTTGATATCTGCTCCAGAGACGTTCGTGGCCAGCTGTATCCTAAGTGAACCCTTCGGTTCTCACATGCACACAAACCTCACTGTACCCCTCAAGTGAAATTGACACTGTGCAGATTTGAAACATGCACCCCCAAGTCAGTTGACGCTGAGTGAAAAGAAGCATAGTGGGCATGAAATTTTTAAACATCCCCATCCACTTTGTTGAAAGTGTAAGATGCTGTGTTTTTTTTTTTTTTTTTTTTTTGAACCATCATTTTTATTAGTGTTTCAGCCTTTACAAAAAATAATATAGACAGTCGTATTTACAAAATGATAACAGAGAATATAAGTAATGACAGCTTTGGTAAAACTCAAACACAATATCAATTACTCACAAAAAGATTAAACCCCTCCCTCCCCTCCCATTATGCCTTATTCACAAAGATTCTTTTCTTTCATTATTCAATCATAATATCGGAAATTTATTAGCTCCTGAAACTATTAGCCAATATTAAGTGCCACATCTCAAGCTTCCTAAAGTACCTTGTAAATCCTCAATAGCGTACCACTCCGTATTTTTATAAGGAAACATAAATCTTTCCATCTCTTCTCTTGAGAAATTCTGTAGTATGAAAGGTTTCCACTTGTGGAAGAATTTTTTAGTTAATTTAGTGGGATTTTTTAGTGTCTCTATAGATTCCAAGTCTAGTGTTTTTCTGAGAGTATTCTGTACCATTTCAATAGTGGGGACAGTCTCACGAATCCAGTGGAGTAGGAGAAGCCTCTTGGCCACTAAAGAGATTGTGTGGAATAGGGTATGTAACTGATAATCCGAGGGAGGGTTAACCAAGTAGTGAAATAGCCATAACAATGGTTCACTTCTCCTCTCGGCAGGATATAATCCTGAGGCTAGATCTCCTATTCTTTCCCAATATTTTTTTGACTCCGAACAAGACCATATTCCATGCTCGAGATCGGTTAAGGGAGTCTTGCATTTAGGGCAATGCGACAATCTCTCATTATTGGTCAAAGAGTGTGGGATATTGAAGCCCTTAATTATTCCGTGCATAAGTCTATATTGAGTATCCCTCCACTTCTCATTTATAATATTTTTCCTTATTGTATCCCATCCTGTCAATATATTTTGAGTTAGATCTGGGTCTGCGAAATGTCTTCTCCACAATGAAAATAATCCATGAGTCCCTAGTGGTCGTAGAGTGAGCTGTAGCCTGTTATATACAGTGGATATAGACATGTGCTCTCGTGCATTATTCACCAGTTCCCCCCATTCACCTCCTTCTATTTCCCTAGAGACATCACGCAACCGGGACAAGAGATGTCGTTGTAATTGTAAGCATTGTAGCCATTGAGATCTTGGCAAATTAAATTTATTTAAGATTTCTTCGCCATTTAGCCATCTCCTCTCCCCAATATGCATGAGGTCTCCCAGGGTTTTTATCCCTCTCTCCTTCCATGTGTTGAATAACAGATTGTCAGCTCCTTGTGGAAAGGAAGGAGCAGCCCAAGGGTTCAGGTGCTTAGAGATCTGCCAGGAGAGCTTCATTTTTTTTCTTACTGCCTTCCAAGTCATTATTGTGTCCCTGTAGATAGATGTGCATTTAATTTTCATAGGTAAATCTTTCAATGAGGAGTGCAGCAGGGCCGACAGATCCCAGGGTCTCGAGAACTCCCCCTCCAGGCCCACATCAGAGAATTTGGAAGTGCAGTTTATCCAGTCTAGCACATTTCTCATGACACACGCTAGATTATAGCCCCTAATATCAGGAACCTTCAGTCCCCCCTCCTCTCTAGAGAGCATTAGAGTTGTAAGTTTAAGTCTCGCCCTCTTGCCTCCCCATAAGAATTTTGAAAATGCGGTATTGATTCTTTTGACATCTTTATGCTTGAGTAATAGTGGGACCGTCTGGAGGGGATAAAGAAGCCTCGCGAAACTAACCATTTTTATCAAGTGAGTTCGGCCTAACAGCGATAAGGGAAGATTTTTCCAGTTGTCTAATTCCTTTTCTATTTTTTCTATGATTGGTAAAAAATTTAATTTATATATCAAGTCAGGTGATCTAGCCAGCTGGATGCCTAAGTATTTCAAATTATTTTTTGCTACAGGTATTCCGTGCAATATTGTGGTTCTGTTGTGTGCTCCATTTTTAAGAAAGAGAATTTCGCATTTGTCTTTGTTTAGTACAAAGCCTGATAGATTACCTATTTTTACTATGGTGTCTAATACGTTTTTAAGATCTCTTTGGGGATGATTTACAAATAAGACGATATCATCAGCAAAAAGGGACAATTTAACCTCTCTCCCTCCAACTTTCAGGCCTTCATAAATGTTCTGGGTTGTTAGGTATAATGCTAGTGGTTCAATCGCCAGGTTAAAGAGAAGTGGGGACAGTGGGCAACCCTGGCGAGTCCCCTTCATCAGTCCAAATGTTTGTGACAAGAATCCCGGGATGCTTACACACGCTTTCGGGTTGTTATACAGGGATTTCAAAAACTGGCGGAAGGGGCCTACCAATCCTATAATGTCTAACACCCAATCCAGCCATGACCACCTCACATTGTCAAATGCTTTTTCAGCATCTAGGGTGATCATGGCTGGATCTTCCCCCTCCCTCTTCTCTCCATGTCTCGTTACATCTATCAGTAGCATTGCTTTTCTGATATTGGTAGTGGTTGATCGTCCCTTCACAAATCCTGATTGATGTGATTGTATTAGTCTAGGAAGGATTGTTGCCAATCTATCTGCTAATATTTTAGATAAAAGTTTCAAATCCTGATTTATTAAGGAGATGGGTCTATAGCTAGATGGGTCTGACGGGTCTTTGCCTGGTTTGAGAATCAGTTTAATATGGGCCATATTCATTCTTTCTGGGATTGGGGTGCCTTTCAATACAGAATTATATAGTCCCATCAGTGTAGGGGAGATCTGTTCCTTCAGAGATTTGAAAAAGGCTCCATTATAGCTGTCAGGTCCCGGCGCTTTTCCTGGCTTCAATGAATTGATTGCTATTTCTATTTCATTTTTCGAAATTGGACTATTTAGAAATTGTTTTTCATCTTCCGTCAACCCAGGCATTTTAATGGAGTTCAACCATTCTTTATCTGGCTCTATCTCTCTCTGTTGTTCACTATATAACGTTGCATAATGATTACCTAATATCTGTGATATTTTTTTGGGATCAGACCAGAGATTGCCTTTTTTATCTCTGATTGTTAATGTAGAGGGTGGTGATCGTCTGCCTCTCGCCAGTCTCGCCAGCAAACGTCCCGCTTTATCACCATATCTATTTAATTCTATTTCTAGATAATTTCTGTAAAGGTCTTCTCGTCTGGCTGCCCAACTATCAAATGTTTCCTTTGCCGTCATCCAATTCTCTCTGTCTGAAGCGTCCATGGTACTTTTATATGTGAGGTAGGTCTCTCTCACTCTAAGACTGGTTAGAATATATTTTTCTTTTACTTCCTTTTTGAGTCTGATACTATGGGCCATAATGTGTCCTCGCAAGACTGTCTTCGCCGCCTCCCAGAACAGTCCCGGATTAGAAGCATGTTCCGCATTATTTGTATAATAGTCAGACCACCATTCCTTTAGGAGTTTACCAAAGTTCTCATCTCTCGTTAGCGTGTCCGGGAACCTCCATAGGTAGTCTGTTCCCTTTGGGAATGTATCTTTAGTTTCTAAGATCATTGGACTATGGTCAGATATCACCATGTCTCCTAGTTCTGCTTCCACCACTCTCTGAAATAAACAGGTCGAGACAAAAAACATGTCAAGCCTTGACCACGTTTTATGAGCATGAGAAAAGTGGGTAAACTCCCTTTCCAGGGGATGTAGCGTGCGCCATGAGTCAACCATACTGCAACCATTGATTAAGGTTTCTAAAAGGTTAGGCCTGGTAGGGAGACCCTCTCCACCCTTCATAGAACACAACAAATCCTCTCTCCTTCTATCTTCCAGTTCGTTCAGGACCCAATTAAAATCTCCACCTATAATTTTGTTGTTTTCTTGATCCAACATAATTTGTCCAACCAATTTTTGAAAAAAAGTTTTTTGCAATGTGTTTGGGGCATATATGTTATATAGGCTATATGTCGTATTTTGTATCTGAATATTCATATGAAGTAATCGTCCCTCGTCATCTGATGACGATGACAAAATCTTGTGAGAAAGGGATCTGTTAATAAGGATCACCACTCCGGCTTTTCTGTCATTAGCCTCTGAGCCGAACACTTCCCCCACCCACAGTTTTTTAAGTCTAAAGTAGTCGCTTTGCATGAGGTGTGTCTCCTGTAATAGAGCTACATCTGCACCTAGCCTCTTGAGGTGTCGTAGCACCATCATACGTTTCGACGGTGATCGGAGACCCTTAACATTCCATGTAATCCATCTAACCATGGCTATTATGGTCAAAAGATTCTAGGTACCAGATGAAGATCATGTAACTTGGTATTGAGTGGCTAGTGTAGTTGATAGTGGTTACTATACTTGTGCAGGAATGCGGAGGTATCACATAAAATTGAAGTAACATTAATAAGGCATAATTTTCCCATTTTCTAAATCTCAACCCCAACATATTTCCCCCCTTCATTCTCTCCTTCTCCAACCGTAGTTTTAGACGGCTTCGCTTTTTTCCCCCTGGCTGAAGCAAAAAGCTCTACCCTCCTCCTTGTTCTATGTATTTCTCTATACTATCAATAACATCTCTGGATTGATCCCAGACCCCAGGAACTAAAACATTAATTTAAATACCAAAGATATGATTTCCTTCAAGCGTATATGATATCGCTATGTTGGTCAATTGTAAGGCCACCACCGTATTGGCGACAGACAGTAAAAGGTAAAACTCCCATATGTAGTACGCTCTTTGTCCCCCTCATCTCCCACTCTTTTCTTCTTCATCTGTACCATTAAAAAGTCAATATAACATTTTACCTCCCTCCTCCCCCCCCCCCCTCGGTTCCAAAAGTCTAACCAAGCAATGAGGTAATGAGTCTCTCAGTCTTCTTCTCAGTGTTATCTCGTGTTCCGGAAATTCGAATCTAGGGAGAAAGGAAAAAAAAAAAAAAATGAGGGGGGGGGGGGAGGTGGAGGCAAGAGGAAAAGAAAAACTCCCTCTTCAGGAAATAGAGTCATCATGGTTTCTGACCCTTTCGGATAATAGGGTCAATCACTTCTTCCTATTCCATCGGGTCGTTTGCTGGCGTTGTTGTCTAGGAGATTGTAAATGTTCTTGTGGGCGCCGTGGCAAAGACTCCGAACGTAATCTATATGTTCTTGGCGTGCCAGAACCGGAATCCAGTCCTCTTTCATCACGTATCAGGGTCTCCCCCACTTCACCTGCTCTCGAGTTGTTCAGATTTGGCCCTTGCCCTTCCATCATGGTGCGTCGTTTGTTGATTGCCTTCATGGCCTCCACTGGATCCGTGAAAGAGACCAACTCACCCTCTGGGCCCCTGAATCTCAGAGTGGCTGGGTAGTTTAGCTGGAATGGTACATTTTTCTTAAACAGTGTGGTACAAGCGTCACTGAATGCTCTCCTTCCCCTAGTGACTTCTATTGAATAGTCAGCAAATAGTGAGACTCTGTGACCCAGGATCATGAGCGGGTGTTTTTTAGCTTTATAGGCACGGAGGATCTCTTCCTTGTCTCTGTGGTTGAGATATTTGGCTATAGCATGCCTTGGCTTATTTGAGTCCCTATCACGTGCCGGGCTGTTATTTGTATTGCCACTAGTAGCTTCTCTTGGGGGGCCTATTCTGTGGGTACGCTCAGTTCTGCATTTGTGGGAGAGACCCAGCTCCTTAGGCAATTCCACTTCAAACACTTCAATAAGCTGGCTCTGTAAAATGGACTCAGGGAGGCCTACAATTTTAAGATTGCTTCGACGAGTTCTATTTTCTAGATCCTCAAGTTTATTTAGGGCATAAGCTGACTGTTTCTGCAAATCCTGCACTTGCTGTTCCAATTCTATTTCTCTCTCCTCTGCAGCAGCAATTCTCTCCTCTGCCTCCTGCAGTTGTTGGTCATGGTGCTTGATTTTAGCTTGCAAGCCTTTTGTAGCAGCTGCCACCAGGTCAGAGACTACTTGCTTGAATTCATCTGCCAGATGTAATGCCAGTTCTTTTGCTAGCAGCTTATAATCGATCTGCTGTGTAACAAGGGTATTTGCACTTGGGTCCCTCTGTGTCTGGCTATCTCTCTGACCCTGATCTTGTTGTTTGCCACCCATCTCTTTCTCTGGAGGGATTTCATCAGCCAGTTCATCTGGTCTCTCCCTCCCTCATCGTTCCCCCCGCTCTCCATTACCGTTGGGGCAGCCTGTAGCTGTGTCTGTGTTTCATCTGCCGCCATTATCACGCGCCTCCCGCGCTTTACCTCCAGTCCTTGTAACGCTCCTTCCTGCTCTCTCTCTCCTCCCCGGGTGATGTAGCGGTCCATGGTGGCCGGTGTGCTCTGCCTTCCGCCACTCATTGCGGGCGGTTAAGATGTCCCGGGGTCTGGGGAATCCCGATATTATGAGGAGGGCTGCTGAGCTCTTCTAAGTGCGACTGCACATGGCGGCGCCGGAACCGGAAGCTGCTGTGTTTTTGACGTAGCGAAAATAGGCAGTATAAAAAACTCAACTGGGACACACATCCTAAACCTTTTGGTTTACAGCCTATTGATGATGCCCATACTCTTAAGGGGGGTTTACACGTTGCGATATCGGCGTCCAATTTCAATGAAAAGTCACGTGGTTCGATCGTTGGAGGCTATATCGCTCCTGCGTTGTATGGTGTGAACGTCCAATACGATGCAGGAACGATGTCAATGCGATATCGGGGATTGAATGAGCGTGCTATTCAATGCTCCGATATTGAAGGGAGATTGGAGCCGGATCGTGCTGTGTAAAAAAACAACTA
The DNA here is from genome assembly GCA_033576535.1 of Allobates femoralis. Taxonomy (NCBI): domain Eukaryota; kingdom Metazoa; phylum Chordata; class Amphibia; order Anura; family Aromobatidae; genus Allobates; species Allobates femoralis. The sequence continues at coordinate 469,199,434 of JARQOC010000005.1, forward strand.
CAATGCGATTTGAAACATCACCCATTCACTCCCATGTTAAATGTTCGATCCTGGGTTGGGGGGCGTAGACATCGCACGGACATTGTATTCCGATATCGCAGCGTGTAAACCTCCGATGCGATGCGGGAGAAACGTGCACTAAATGCGCGCTCCCGCGCCATTGAGTTGCGATATCGCAACGATATTGAAACGTGTAAACCCACCTTTAGATCAGGGGGGCTGCCCAACACACAACAAAGACAGACACCCAAATATACCCAGCAATTGCTAAAGGGCCCAGCTGCATTCTGCAGAAAAAAAATGGGAAAATGTGCAATAAGAAGATAAAAAAAAAATGTATATGTGAGGTATTGGTTCATATTTTGGCCAAAGTATGCAGGCTCACAGCCCACGTCAAAGATCTAAGGATATCCACCAATAACTCATATATGCTATACATCTTTTTTCAACTTTTTATTGTGGTGTCTGTACTTGTAATTTGCATTTTAACCGCTGGTCAGTTCGCCTGATCTAATAGTATGGACGTCATGTGCATAACAAGTACCTGTGTAATTCCCTATGCTAGCCTCATTTGTTTTCATTTATAATACTAGGCAGTCACCTGTAATGATGAGCGAACTTTGCTCCAACATGTTCGCCAATTTCAAATTCGGCACAAACGTGGCCGATCCAGCTTTGGGGATCGGAAACCCGAATATCTTCCTCAAAAGTCGCTGAACGCTGCTTTGTTTGAGAAAAAGTTTGAAAGTTAAAATGGGGTTTATTTGGGGCCAAAATGCTCACTGGAGACCCACTGGCTGGAGTCAACACCAAACCTACGGTTAGGAGTGTCACCAGTCATCGGGTCTACTGGCTTGTATCAAGGTGTACAATTTTTTTGAGCTTTAAATTCATTTTTTAAAGCTTCCTGGAGTATGCAGGTGGTTTTGAGACCTGCAGAGTGTTAATTTTGGAAACGTGGCAGCAGCTGGGAAGTTCAGGAAGATTATAATTTCCGTTTAAGAGAGCTTAATATTTTTTAGGAAATTTTTTTAAACATTTTTTTTTCACATTATTATAATTATTATTATTATTATTATTTATATTTTTTTTTTGGGGGGGGTCAAAACTTTATTATTGCAGAGGGTCAACAGCACGCAAGGCCATCTGTTCTACACTTATGTGATAGCAATTCATATAAAATAGCATATGGCCATTATATGCTTAAAGAGGACCTGTCGTCACTCCCCCATGAATGCTGATTTAATAGCAGCACTGAATGCAGCATGTGTGCTGCATTCAGGCAAGGGGTCCCTCATCCCTTAAGCCCCCTTCTGTACCCCGAGATAATTGAATGTAAAAACTTACAATGTGGAGCCAAATAGGTGTGGCTTAGTGGCTGGAGCCAATGCTCTTCAGAGGGCAATTTCACGCCCCCTGGATATAATATCCTCCCTCCGCCGCCTCCTCCTGCCAGTCATGTTCTCCCTCGCCTGCTTGCCTGCTGTATGAGATGCAGAACGCAGGTGCAGAGCCAGGGATCATATTCCTCAGTGCTGCTCAGTTGCCCCGCCTCCTGCAGTGATGTCACCACCTTTCCCGTCCTGCTCCATTGATAACATGGAGCAGGGCGGGGATAAGCGGTGACGTCACTGCTGGAAGCCGACCGCCCTGCCTTCAGCCTTGATGTCACAGCTTATCCCTGCCCTGCTCCATGTTATGAATGGAGCAGGGCGGGGAAAGGCGGTGACATCACCGCTGGAGGCCGGCCGCCCCGCCTCCGGCCTTGATGTCACAGCTTACCCCGCCCTGCTCCATGTTATCAATGGAGCAGAGCAGGGAAAGGCGGTGACATCACCGCAGGAGGCATCATGCAGAGGAAATGGAAACATATGCGAGCTGGAGCTCCATTGCACTCCCACTTTGGGCCTCATCTGCAATGAGTTGCGTATCCAATCCTGGGCTCCAATGCTAGACGCAGACCTGGGAATTGAGTCACAGCAGTCAAGAGGTGACACTCTCCTTATGGAATCCAGGAACGGGAACACCACATGTCAGACTTCAGATGATCTTGCAGCATGTCTGGCTAGATTCCACCTCCAGCTGGTGTCGCAGCTACTGGATCCAATTCCCCAATACCACCAGGACCATTATGAGGAGGACTTAGAAGGCACTGTTTCCCAGCCATGTGGATCACCCTCACCACCTCCAGAGGCATTCAAATGGTACAATGCCATGTGAGGACCCCTACCCCCTCCAAGAATCTATTATACAAGGGATCAACCTCGCCATCCTCCTATGTCCATTGAGGAGATTTCAAATGCAGATGCCTTTGCCCGGGACTGGTTGCATGGGCCTAAGGCTAATGACTTCCTTGACCAATGCACCCAAGACAAAGTGGTGGCATTTTAGCAGGATAAGGGTTCCTGGGACACAGAAGTGTATGCACTGATTATGTCTCATGGCAGTTAATTCACTTCCCATACTGTATCATATATTAGGGATCTCCTCACATGCATTTAAGCACACTGAAGAAGAAAACTTGAAACGTGAGTAGGCAGTAGTGACGACCACATGAGAAACCTAACAATACTACTGGCAGGATCTTTATACAGGTTCTGTGATATCCACACTATTGTTAATGGATTTATTTATATAAGATGTCACATTAAAAATAGTCGATATCCTCATATATCTATGGGAATTTTTGTTTTACTAGATGGAATTCTAAACTAAGCCCTGTTATATCTCATTTTGGCAGTTAGTGTATCCTTTTAGATAATAAAACTAATGGAGACATTTACTTAAATTTTATGTTTCCAAATAGTCGTTTTGTCCCACTATAGATCTAATTAGGTACTGCTGCACACATTTGGATATAGATTGTGTATATGTATTTATTTCTGTCCTGCTATAAGAAAATGGTGAATGTTAATTAATATGTGACCTGGTCACAATCACAATATTTAGATTGGTATAACTTTTTGTAAAAAAAAACTTTTTTAAACTTTTTTATTCAATAAATTTTTTTTGCCAATTAAAGCTGGTGTTGGTGCAAAATCACTTGTACACACTTGTGTTTTTTGATGTTTACTATGTTAGGTGAGCATTAAAATTTCATGGACATAATTTGATTGTTTAGACATTAACAGTATAAAATATACGTGCTTCCTCCCTTCATCATCGTAATCTATCCATAAATATCGCAGCCTATGCTGGGAGCTCGTATCCATGGTAAACATCGGGTTACTAAGCGCCGCGTGGTGCCAAGAAACCCGATGAGTACCATGGTTACCAGCGATCTCGCTGGTCCACATCGTTGGTGAGTCTGTCTGTGTGACAGCTCACCAACGATGTGAATGATATTGTTAGCGATCGCGCGTGCATGTGATCGCTAACAATATTGTTCAGTAAATTGAACCGTGTGACATGGTACTTACCATTCGAGAGAAACAGATCAATTTTTTTCCCCTCAGGTGCATCCATTTTTTTTCTCATTCCTTTTATTTTTACTGAAGCGGGTAGACTGAACTTTTTTTTTTATCAATTAACTCTTAGTAATAGACAAGTTAAAAACAGATGAAACTAGGTTGAAAAACTGAAATACAAAGTATATACGGTAAGTAATAAGTAAGTAATACTACATACTGGCTTGTTGTTAAGGTTGCCCGTTTTATCAAGAGACCAAGGGCACTTTTGTTATATCCAAATTTTGAACCTTGACCTTAATGCTATAAGCATCTTCCACCTACAGTTATGCTACAGAAAATACTAATTACTGGGCCAGTAACTATCAAGGTCACAAGACTTCCCTTATTCCCCCATGAGTCAAAATACTAATTAAAATGTATCTCAATTACTGTTGTGATGAGCATCACATTGGGGGTCCTACACCAATTTTGTCAAGGAATTTCTGCTTGTGAGACTCCAGACATCTGGTGGCTATCCTTTACTCCTAGTTTTCCTAGGGTGGGGAGGTTCCTTTTTCGACCTGCATAGTCTCTGCTTCCGCTCAGCCGTTCTACTGACTCTAAACTACTGTCCTTGCATATCTTCAGCATGAGCTATGCACCAGGCTCAGCACTGATGCCTGAACACTGTCCTCATGCCTCCCCTGAAGCAGTTGCTATACTGCACTCACTCCCAGGAGGAAGATGACACCAGGAACCTTGACATCATGCGCCAAGTGCACTTAGCAAATGAAGAGAACCTGTCATGTCCAATAACATCAAACCACTTATAGGGTTAATTTGCTGGTAAATGGTGTTAAAATCATGGCTGCTTACTTTAGATGAAGCACAGTAAAAAAATAGAGTTATATCCTTCCTTAACTTCCAGTCATAGAGGCAGTGCAGGGAGCCGATACAGTCAGCGCTCACTACACATTGAGTGTGCTGTCATCACTTCTTAACACTTGATTGACAGACATCTGTTTGCACACATTGCAGAACAAGCTGTCAATCAAAGTGGCAGGGAGTGATTCTAGCTACCACTCACAGCATAGTATTCAGTATTGTAACAGCTACCCGCAAAACGTCTATGACTTGAAGCGTGAGGCTGCAGGGAGGATATAAGATAATTTCCTCCTTGTAGCCATGTTTCCAGTAATGCATGCAGGATTTTAACACTAATTACCTGAAGATTAGCCCTTTAGGGTACCGTTACACAACGCAATATTGCTTGCAATTTCACTTTCAATTTGCTGGTTGCAGTGAAATCATGGACAAATTGTTCTATTTTGTTGCCGTGTACAAATGTAACAATGTGTCCATGATTTCACTGCAACTAGTGAATTGCAAGCAATTTATCTCTGTGTATAAAGGTACCTATAGAGTGTTTTTGGACATGAGAGGTTCACTGTGATGTCCGTCCAAGGCAACAGGCACAAAAGGGGGTCTTAAGGTACCTTCACACACAGCAATTTTGCTAGGCAATTTCACTGCCAATTTGCTGGTTGCAGTGAAATTATGGACACATTGTTCTATTTTGTTGCTTTGTACAAATGGAACAATGTGTCCATGATTTCATTGCATCCAGCAAATTGCCAGTGAAATTGGCTAACAAAATTGCTGTGTGTGAAGGGACCTTTAGGGTACCTTTTCACACACCGCCACTGTGGCGAGAAATCTGACTAGCAATCTGTAGCCCTGTCACCATCGCCGTGAAATAGCCTCGAAGTTGCGGCGTGTAGTTGGTCAATTTGGCGGCGATCAAAAAGGTTACGCCTGGTTTCGATTTCACAGCACTGCTCCAATATCAGAGACAATCATGAAGGCAAATTTCCCGGCTTTTGGCGTGTGAACGGGCGATAGGAATGGAATCTGAATTGCCTACTGATTTCCCGGAGGCGTGCCACAGTGTGCTGGATACCGCGCCCCGTCCACTATGATTGGTGGTGGCTACTGTGTTTCCATTGGCTGTCCCTTCACAGGGTGCCATATTTGAACAGCTGTCCATTCACACTACACAATGGCAATGGCGTCATGTATTAGCCAGCCTTCCTGCGCAGGGTGCCCAATCATAACGCTATTGCGTTGTCTAATCAGCGTGTTTGGAACGCCTATGTTCTCGCTGTGCTGAACAGGTACGCCCACATTCCTTTGGGGATTGCGGCGTGTGAAGCGGTGTCAGAAGTCTACCGGATGTTTCCCACTGTTGGTGTGGGAACTTCCAGGACGACACATCACCTTAGGTTGAGGGCGAAATTGCGGCGTGTAAAAGCGCCTTTGGCGTTCGGAGGCAACCATGAAAAATGTACACGCACACGTTAGATTGCCTCCGAACACCGCCAAAAGTGGTGGCGTGTAAAGGTACCCTTAGACAGACTAGGTACAAGCCACTCCATTAGGCAGAACTCCGAGAAAACATTACACACTTTAACAACATATATAGGGATCTGGATTTACAACATGGTCCAGGAAATTGCTGCCTATGAATAGGCTGAGTGCAGAGACAGAAAAGTCACTAAGCAGGGTCAAAGCCAGGAGGTCAGGAAATGGACAAAATCAGGATCCCTAAAGGTACCTTTACACACCGCAACCGTGGCTGGGAATCCTAAAGGCGATATGTCGCCCTGGAACAATCGCCGTGTAATTGCCCCACATTTGCGGCGTGTAATTGGGGAATTTTGCGGCTATAAATCGCCTCTCGCCTGTCACCTTATTCCTGATCACTGCTCTGAAATCAGGCAAGAGGCGATTTATCACCGCGAAATTCCCCAATTACAGGCCGCAAAATAGAGGCAATTACACGGCGATTGTTCCAGGGCGACACATCGCCTTTAGGATTCCTAGCCGTGGTTGCGGCATGTAAAGGTACATTCAAGGTACCTTCACACACAGCAATTTTGCTAGGCAATTTCACTGGCAATTTGCTGGTTGCAATGAAATCATGGACACATTGTTCCATTTGTACAAAGCAACAAAATAGAACAATGTGTCCATGATTTCACTGCAACCAGCAAATTGCCAGTGAAATTACCTTGCAAAATTGCTGTGTGTGAAGGTACCTTTAAGGCCACGTCACACATGGCGACATCACCGCCGATTACATAGGCGATGTAGGGGCGTGGCCTATTGGTGGCGACATCGCCAATTCGTCGCCTCATGTAAAGGGGCGATGTCGGCACCGCCGGTAGGTTGCATGGTTTCAGAGCAGTGCTCTCAAACCAGGAGAACGATCTGGGGTGATGTGTACTCATCGCCCCATGTAACCGGCCTCCGGCGACCTGACAGGCGATGGGAGCCATAGGCTCCCATTGTCCTGCATCGCCGCTGTAGTTTTGAGACACCCCGGCGGTGATGCCACCTCTCAGCTCGCCGGCCGATCGACGGAGATGTCTCCCCGTGTAAACAGGGGGTGGTGACTCTGGCGGGGTGCCAAAAACGTGCGCGCTCCCGCCAGTCGCCGTCGTCATCTCCGGCGGTGTCGGCAGGTGTAACGGGGCCTTTAGTGTAGTCAGGGAGCAATGTTAAAACCAAAAACCAAAACGACAGCAAGGTACAAAATTGTGAGGCAGAAGAAAAGTCCAAAAAACAGGCCAGTGTAGAGCAAGAAAAACACCAATACAAGACAGGACACTAGTCAAGGAAACCAAAAGCTATTTCTGGCAGCTTCCAGCAAGAAACTGAAGATATTAGTATGGCGTAGTGCTTTCTAATAGGCTGAAGCTTAGGAGTTAATGACTTCAGCTGGACAGCCTGCACATCCACTAGTCAGACTAGTCAGACTCTAACCTTAGTGGACTTGTGCTGATCAGAGGTTTTGACTCCTCCTCTATCACCAGCACCACCTACAAGGTGAATATGGCCAGGGTCACACATACCATCCGTTTTTGGTTTACGGTAAATCTGTTTTTGGCATCATTTTTCTCATTTTTTTTCAAAGTCCAAAAACGCATATGCGTTAACGCATGTGTGTGTGCGTTTTTCATAAAATGCATGTATTTTTGTGCAGCATCCCAAAAAATGCTGCTAGCAGCGTTTTTGGGTGCATTAAAAAACGCATGCTTTTTTTAACATGGGGCCCTATGGGAAACGCATGCGTTAACGCATGGTACATATAGGCACCCATGCGTTAACGCATCCGTTTTGTCATGCGTTTTTTTGGGAAAAAACGTCCAGGACCTCAGGGGACACTACTGGCAACCTTAAAAAAATGGATCCGTTTTTCTAAGGGCTTAAAAAAGCGGATGGGCTTGTGTGACCCTGGCATATGGCGGTGCCTAGTGGCAGAATCAGATGGGGCACTCTCTTGTGGGGATGTGACATTCCCTTTAAGAAGAAATAAAGTTAAACAGTGTATGTTTTATTCTCTTGCCTTGAGCAACATTATTGCCTGAGTACCTCATGTCTGTTCCATGTCTAGACACTAGAATTGGCTGTAAGATGAAACAGCCAAGGAAACTGTGTTACAAAAATTCTTTGCATAGCATCCAAAATTGATGCTCAAAAATATTACCCCTACTCTTGGGAAAGAGTTCACTTATTAATGACTGGAAGACATTTGAACTTCTCTAAGGCCCCTTTCACATAGGCATTTTTGAAAAAATGCGGCAGAATTACCGCATCTGCCGAATCTTCCGCCTAACGGCTGGACTTTCACCGCAGATCCGGCAAGCCCCATGCATTGTCTATGGGGCTTGCGGTCGGGTGCGGCAAATGCGGTTTTGCTGATTGCGGCCGATGCGGCAGTTGTGGCCGCGAAAAAAAACGCAGATGACTGCCGCAACCTGCAAAGCCGCACTTGCCCCACCCGACCGCAAGTCCCATAGACAATGCATGGGGCTTGCCGGATCGGTGACACAAGTGCAGCTGTTAGGCGAATGATGCGGCAGATGCGGTAATTCTGCCACATCTGCTGCATTTTTAAAAAACAGCTTATGTGAAAGGGACCTAACCATACACGGCTAGATTCTGCATCCAGGATGAGTACTAAGCCGTGTCCTGGAGTTAAAGAGTATCTAGGCCAAGGGTTCCCAACCTGAAACAAGGGAGCCACATGAGACTCATGGGCCAAAGATTTATGGCTCGTTCCTGTCTTACAGCTTATTGTATTAGCATCACTTCTAGCAAACAGCTATGAAGAGCAGGTATGCAGATGGTGACTTTTGTAAGTAGCCCCACAAAGAAGAGTAGATCTGAATAGTGGTAGGGTAGGCAGGGCCGGCGTCAGCACCCAGCGCACCCGGGCAAATGCCGGGGCCCGGACACTGGGGGAGGGCTTACTGGGCCCATGAGAGCCCCCACATGTCATACTAGGGGGCCCCTGACCGCTGCCCCCTCACACCATCCTCGGGGCCCCCTTAGCGTTGCCTTCCCCCTTTCTTTATTACTGGCGGGCAGTCACACTGATCGCAGTCTGTCATGTCATGCTGTAGCCAGCGGTGTGTCTATTTCCTGTTTGTCCGGCGATACAGGAAATAGAGTGGCGCCGGCTGCAGCTCACACTACACATAACAGGCTGGCTGTGATCAGTGCGACTGCCCGCCAGTAAGGTTAGAATGGAGAGAGAGAGGCAGCACTAAGGGGGCCCGAGGATGGCATGTGGAGGTAGCGGTCAGGGGCCTCTGAGGCTGGGTTGAGGTGTGGGGGCAGCACTTAGGGGCCCCTGAGCCAGAGGTGTGTGGGGGCAGCACTCAGGGGCCCCGGAGGCTGAGGTGTGTGGGGGCAGTGCTTAGGGGGCCCTGAGGGTGAGGTGAAGGTCAGTGCTCAGGGTCCTATGGGGGTGAGGTGAGGTGGGGAGGAGCAGTGCTCAGGGGGCCCCCAGGGGTGTGGTGGGCAGTGCTCATGGGACCCTGTCAGGGGCAAATTACACCCAGGGGGGAGACAGGCGCAGGGGAAGACAGCATGCTGGGGAAAGACAGCATACTGGCGAGAGACAGTGTGGTGGGGAGAGATAGCGTGCAGGGGAGAGACAGGCGCAGGGGGGAGACAGCATGCAGGGGAGAGACAGCGTGCAGCGGAGAGACAGGAGCAAGGGGAGACACAGCTTACAGGGGGGGACAGGCGCAGGGGAAGATAGCATACAGGTGGAGACAGGTGCAGTGGAGAGACACAGCCCATAGGGGGGAGACAGGCGCGCAGGTGTAGATAGGTGCCCGGGGGGACACAGTGCAGAGGAAGGAGACAGGCACAGGGGGAGACAGGTGTAGGGGAGAGACACAGCGCACAGGGAAGGGAACAAGCACAGGTAAGAGACAGGCTCAAGGGAGAGGCAGAGACAGCTCACAGGGGAGAGAGACTGCACAAAGGGGAGAGACATGCATAGATATATATATATATTATTGTTCGCAACCTTTATAAAAAAAATATATATATAGAATATATATATATACAGCAGTATGTGCTAAAGGGGGCCCACTGAGACTTTTTCGCCTAGGGTCCACAAAAACCTGGAGCCGGCCCTGAAGGTAGGAACCCCCGAATCTTGGTATACTGACTCACTTTGAATTCTGGGGGAAAGCTTTTGTTGTCATTATACTGGTAATGGGGGCTATCTGTGTTGCTACTGTGATGGGGGCAGGAGTTGGATGTAGCTCTCAAGGTCAGAAAGGTTGGGGGCCATTGATCTATGCAAATGGGATGAGAAACTCAAATTGTAGTCTTATTACACATTGAATGTTGTGGATTTGACTTCCAACGCCGCACCAAACAGCAAATTGTGTTAGGTCAGAGAAAGTGTAGTTAGCCAGATATTATCTAATAAGGCATGGCATATGGACAGAGCTTGTCTAAATATTATATTACTAGCTGTGAGCCCGATTCTAAAGAATCGGGAGTCTAGAATCTGTATATAATATTTTTAAGAGTTGTAAATAATAGACTTAAACACCAGCCGGGGGAGCAAGAACAGCGGGGGTGAGGATGGAGCGAGCGGGGCAGGATGAGCGAGCGGGGCAGGATGGAGCGAGCAGGGCAGGATGGAGCGAGCGGGGCAGGATGGAGCGAGCGGGGCAGGATGGAGTGAGCGGGGCAGGATGGAGCGAGCGGGGCAGGATGGAGGATGGTGGAGCAGGATGGAGGCGGAGGGGCAGGATGGAGGCGGAGGGGCAGGATGGTGGATGGTGGAGCAGGATGGAGGCGGAGGGGCAGGATGGAGGTGGAGGGGCAGGATGGAGGCGGAGGGGCAGGATGGAGCCGGAGGGGCAGGATGGAGGCGGAGGGGCAGGATGGAGCCGGAGGGGCAGGATGGGGGTGAGTGGCGCAGGATGGACCAAGCGAGGCAGGATGGCGAAGGCGGGGCAGGATGGAGACGGCAGGGCAGGATGGTGGCGGGGGGCAGGATGGAGGCGCTCCTCCAGACCCCCTCCGCTCCCCGCGGCCGCCATCCCTCTGGGCCTCCACTCTGTGCGGCCCCCCTCCCTCTGGGCCAGCCACTTCCCCCTCCCCCCCGGAACTTCATGGTGATAATGAAAAAAAAAAAACCTCAGTGAGGATACTTACCCTCCGGCGGCTCGCTCCACCTGTCTTGTAGCTTCCAGGACAGGACCTGTCGTTGGCTGGGAAACCGATGAGCTTGGGGTCAGTGGGCAAAGCGGGGGTGAGTGGGCAGAGTGGGGGATGAGTGGGCAGAGCAGGGTTAGTGGGCAGAGTCATTGGGCAGAGCAGGGGTCAGTGGGGATAATCAGTAGTCAGAGCAGGGTGAGTAGGCAGAGCTGGGGCGAGTGGGCAGAGCTGGGGTGAGTGGGCAGAGTGGGGGGTCAATGGGCAGAGTGGGGGTCAGTGAGCAGGATTGGGGGGTGAGTGGGCAGAGCAGGGTGACAGCGGGGTCAGTGGTCAGAGCAGGGGTTAGTGGGCAGAGTGATTGGGCAGAGCAGGGGTCAGTAGGCACAGCAGGGGTTAGTGTGAAAAATTAGTGGACAGAGCAGGGGTGAGTGGGCAGAGCAGGGGTGAGTGGGCAGAGTCAGTGAGCAGAGCAGGGGTCAGCGAGCAGAGCGGGGGTGACTGGGCAGAGCAGGGTTTAGTGGGCAGAGCAGGGTTTAGTGGGCAGAGCATGGTCAGTGGGCAGTGTGAGGGGTCAGTGGGCCGAGCAGGGTGAGTGTGAGGGGTGAGTGGGCAGAGCAGGGTCAGTGGGCAGTGTGAGGGGTCAGTGGGCAGAGTATGGTCAGTGGGCAGAGTGGGGGTGAGTGGGCAGAGAGGGGGTGAGTGGGCAGAGAGGGGGTCAGGGAGCAGAGAGGGGGTGAGTGGGCAGAGAGTGGGGTGAGTGGGCAGAGCAGGATGAGTGGGCAGAGCAGGGTCAGTGGGGCAGAGTGTGGGTGAGGGGGCAGAGAGGGGGTCAGGGGGAAGAGTTGGGGGGGTCAGTGGGCAGAGTGGGGGTCAGTGGTCAGAGTGGGGG
>JARQOC010000005.1:469211347-469241204 GCA_033576535.1 Allobates femoralis
CTCTGCTGGCACAGTTCCAGCGCTGGCGGCAATCACTCTTTTGGGGTTCACGTGAGGTTGTGATGTCACCCGAGCCCCACTTCCAATCACCACCATCTCCTCTTTCCCCGTCTAGACTTATGAGTTAATCAACAGGAAGTGAAACCTACGGCGGTCTTCAATTCCTGTTGATTAACTCATACATCCGAAGGCTGAAAGAGGGAAGCCTACGGAGCTTGGTCACATGTCTCGCGTGGCATCACAACTTCATGTGAGTCCTGAGAGAGTGAGCTCTGCCAGGACTGGAGAAGTGCTGGCATGGGAGGTGAGTATAAGCTTTTAATTTGAATGCGATCCTACTAGTGGACAACCCCTTTAAGTTCTATGATCTTCCAAATGCCTTTAACTGTTTATAAGGCTGGGGTCACACTTGAGCCCTGGATCCATTAAAAGCATCAGTTTTTCAACTTAGAATTCTTGAAAAACTGATGGTTTTAACGGATCCATAGCCTAGGGTCACACATAGGCCCTGGATCCGTTATTGCCATCAGTTTTTTAACTTTATTTTTCTAAGTCCAAAAACTGGCAAAAAATGGCAAAGTCCAAAAAATGCATAGCTGCACAGGAGGCTCAAAAAACAGCCTAAAAAATGGATGTGTTATTGAAACCAGTGGAATAAAAACTGATTGGTATGTGTGACCCTAGCCTAGGCTACAATCTAAAATATATTGTGGCATAACTTAAAAAGAGACCTTTAATATTTTCTATTATATATGATGTATGATCAAACATATAAGATTTAGTTTTTGTTCTCTTCACTAGGGGCCTGCAGGTCTTCCAGGAACAGCTGGACCAAAAGGAGAAAAAGTATGTTGTGAATGTCATTTCTTCTGACAGCCATGTACAGCGTCGTTGAATTATTCAGCAGTTTTATTTATTAATGCCGTTTGACCTCCGTAATCTGACTACTGGTGCCAGACTGCTGTCAATGAGGCTTGGTTAAACTCACTTGTATAATTGAACGTAGACTCTTCCATTATTCCAAAAAAACATATTAAGACAGTCTCCATGTGGTTACTGTATTGTAACGTATAGTTATATTTTAATTTTTAATCATGTTTAGCTGCAAAATGAATAGACTGGAGGAAAAACAGCAATAATATTAGATCAGTGCTTCATAAACAGTGTCTTGGGAGCACTTATGGTGAAAAATATCAAAACTATTGTGTTCAATGATATCAGATAGTCTAAGCCCTAGGACCAAATCTATATCACTAGCATTAAGGCAAGACTTGTGTTTGAGTTATTTATCTACTTAATAGACATTTTCTATTTTAACATTCATTATGTGGGAAATTCGACTGCATAATTTGTGGTAAAGGGGACTGCTTTTGCACTTTCCCCTGGAAAAAAAATAATTATGGCTTAGGACATAGAAGTAGAAATGGTGGCATACATTTTTGTTGTGTACTGTGTGTAATGTATTCATTTTTCAAGGTTGCAAGCACCTTGAACCTATGGAAACGGCAAGAGTGTAAAGAACTCTAGAGAGGTGGTGAGGTGCAAAATTGGTACAGTACAAGTCAAAATGTTGGATGCATTTGTATTTCATTTAATGGTTTATCTTGGAATATGCATATCGTATCTTCAGAATGAAACCAGCAAAACCACAAAGGTACATGTATACAGTAGAAACAAGGAAAAAAGAAATGTGTGAAACAAACCAGAATATGTGTTAAACCTTAGATTCCTTAAAGTACCACCCTTTTATTCTGATGACAGCGTTATACCCCTTATTCTTTCAAGCAACTTCAAGTAATCCCCTGGAATGGCTTTCCAACAGTATTGAAGGAGTTCCCAGAAGTGTTAAGCACTTGTTGGCTCCTTTTGCTTTCACTCTGCACTCTAACTCATCCCAAAGCAGGACATTTGGGTTGAGATCGGGTGATTGTGGAGGCTACCTCATCTAACCCAGCACTACATTACTCTCCTCTTGGTCATATAGTCTTTATTCTTGATATTTGTTTTGGGTCATTGTCCAGTTGCAACACAAATAATTGACCTACTAAGTGCAAACCAGATGGGATGACATCATCATGTCATTGAAGAAAGCTGAGAAAACTATGCCAGGTTAGTCTACTTTGAATTAGGAATAACTCACCAGCAGTTTCACCAGCAAAGCAGCCCCACACCATCTCATCTTCCCTTACATTCTTGACAGTGGGCACCACACATGTAGACACCACATGCTCACCTTTTTTGCATCTCACAAAGAAATATAGGTTGGTAGCAAAACTCTAAAATTTTGACTCAATGGACCACAGCACAAAGTTTCACTGATCTAGTATCCAGTCCTTAGGTTGCTCTCCTCCTTCTCAGAGTAGTGGTTGTATACCGCCCCCCAGGATCACCCATCCAGTTTCTCGACCATTTTTTTTGTGGCTGCTGCACTTCATGTTCTCAGAGATACTAACCCTTTTTATGGAAGATTTCAACAGCCCCACCTCCCCATCTGCATCCCAGCTCTTATCTCTAATCACTTTTCTTGGCCTCTCACAGCTCTCATACCTATGAGACACACAAAGATGGTAACACCTGTGACTTCATCTTTACCCAGCTCTGTTCAACCTCCTCCTTATATAACTAGCTTCTTCCTTTCTAAGACCACAACATTCTCTCCTTCATGCTGACAAATCCTTGCCCACCCCAGCACACTCCTACCTATCACACATTCAGATATCTACAGGCTATTAACCCTCATACACTCACAAACTCTCTACACTCTTCACTGTCCCCAATCTCCTCCTTCTCCTGACCTGACCTGGCTGTGTATCACTACAATAGTTGTATTGGGATGAAGTGTCTCAGGATTCATGCTGCTGAATGAATGAAACCAGAAACTGGAACACTGGTTTCAATGGGTGTTCTTTATTCCTACGCGTTTCGGAGCGTTACCATGCTCCTTCCTCAGGGACAAAAAGAGAAAAGTTTTTTTTTTGTCCCTGAGGAAGGAGCATGGTAACGCTCCAAAACGCGTAGGAATAAAGAACACCCGTTGAAACCAGTGTTGAAACCAGTGTTCCAGTTTCTGGTTTCATTCATTCAGCAGCGCGGATCCTGAGACACTTCGTCCCAATACAACTGTTGCTCGCCACGTCGATCATGGATGTGTGGGTCCTGCAGCAGCTATATCCAGGCGCACATACTTGTTGTGTGTAACACAACTTTTCCAGGTGAGCAACTTTCAATAAGGTTCTTGCCGATATCTGTAAGGAGATAAGACCCTATTTGCACATCGTCTCACCCCCTATAGATTCTATTACTACAATGACACTCTCAGAAGCACCCTGGACCAACTAGTGCCCCTCACCATCAAAACTTGCAAACACAGAGTAAAACAGCTCTGGCTCACATCGTAAACTGTATTTCGACAGCAATGATCTAGGAGTGCTGAACGCCTATGGAGGAAAACTCGCACACCCGACAACTTATTTACTTAAAAATTTATGCTAAGAACCTATAACTCTGCCCTTTGCCTTGCCAAACAGACTTACATCACCACCCTAATCTCCTCACTAATCAAAAAAACAAAGAAAATCTTTGATATCTTTCACTCTCTCCTCAATCTTAAAGTGCAGGCCCCCATCACTGACCTCTATACTGATGATCTTGCTCCCCACCTCCAAACGCTGTTACTCCCATCCCTCGCCACAACTCTTCCTGCCCACTCTCCTCATTTGACCCTGTCACAGAAGAAGAAGTCTTCAGGCTCCTCTCATCCTCTCTTCCTATTACATCCACTGACCCCAATTGCCTCACACCTTCTCCAGTCTCTCTCTCTGGTCTTCACCACCCACCTAACCAAAATCTTTAATCTCTCCCTCTCTTCTGGCATCTTCCCCTCCTCCTTCAAACACTTCTCTTGACCCATCTTTCATAAATAACTACAGCCAGTCTCCAATCTCCATTTCATCTCTAAAGACTTGGAGCGACTGGTCTACTCCTGCCTCACTCATTACCTATCCACTCACTGTCTTCTAGATCCATTACAGTCTAATTTCCACCCCCTATATTCTACAGAAACTACACTCATCAAAGTGACCAATGACCTTATGACGGTAAAACAAAATGGTGATCACTCTGCTTATTCTTCTTGACCTTTCTGCAGCCTTTGACACTATTGACTCGCTATGCTGCACTCTATTGGCATACAGAATACGTCTCTCTCCTGGTTCTCATCCTATCTTTCCAACCACTCTTCAGTGTATCATTTGCTGGCTACACTTTGTCGCCCGTTCCTCTCACTATTGGGGATCCTCAGAGTTCGGTCCTTTGCTCTCTTTTGTCTCTACATAGCCCCTATTGGACAGACCATCAGCAGATTGGCTTCCAGTACCATCTTTATGCTGATCCATAATTAAAATCAAGGAGACAAAGAGAGGCGCAGATTGTGCCTTATCACTAGCGATACACACGAAACAAGAGATAAAAAATTAGCTTGCTCACCTGGTTTGGTTGTGATAACCCACAACCAGCTTGAACGCCTGAGTTACAGCTGCTGCAGAACCTCCACCGACACGTGCACGTGGGAAATCAAATAGCTAAAATAGGAATGGTGTCTCACGGTCCACGCTGCTGTTTCAAAGAATGCACTGGGAAGACATTGCTTTATCCATCACCTCCTTTATTCCTCCACACTCTACCAATGCGTTTCGGTGCACACCTTGCACCTTGAGAAAGATGCAAGGTGTGCAACGAAACGCGTTGGTAGAGTGTGGAGGAATAAAGGAGGTGATGGATAAAGCAATGTCTTCCCAGTGCATTCTTTGAAGCAGCAGCGTGGACCGTGAGACACCATTCCTGTTTTAGCTATCTTTATGCTGATGACACACAACTACACGCTTCTTCCCCTAACCTTACTCCTGCAGTATTACAGAACGCTAATTAGTGATGAGTGAGTATACTTGTTACTTAACGCTACTCGCACAGATCGTAAGTTAATCGCGATACTCGGTACTCTGATTTTACTCGTGATATCCAAGTGAGCTGAAAAACATGTTTGCTGACTGATTTTCAGTCAAATAAACATGTTGGGATTGCTTGCCTTCACTTCCTATATACACTGTCACACGCTTTTGTCGCCTGCACCTTAAGAGCATCTCTAGAATTCGCCCCTTCCTCACCATGGAAACAACAAAAACCCTCATAGTAGCCCTGATCCACTCCTGCCTTGAATATTGTAATTCTGTATTAATTGGCCCCCTCACTAGACTCTCCCCTCTCCAGTCCATCCTTAATGCAGCAGCCAGGGTCACCTATCTAGCTAACCGTTACTCAGATGCTTCCGCTCTGTAACAGTCATTGCACTGGCTGCCCATACACTATAGAATCCAATTCAAATTGCTTGATCTCACCAACAAAGCTCTTCATAGTGCAGCACCTCCCTACCTATCTACCCTCATCTCTGTCTATTACCCTATCCATTTTCTTCGCTCTGGAAGTGACTTTAGACTAACATCTGCTCTAATCCAAACCTCCCACTCCCGGCTCCAAGACTTCTCCTGAGCTGCACCAATTTTCTGGAATACTCTACCCCAAGAAACTAGGACCATCCAGAACGTGTATAGTTTAATACGTTCCCTAAAAACCCGTCTTTTTAGGGTAGCCTACCATTCTCCCTAATCAAAGTCATTTAGACATAGGGTATTCACTATTTCTCTGAACATAAGTGTCAAACTCCACCGAACCCAAAAGAACTACACAGATTGGCTGGTGGCCACTTATTCCTCTCTTGTCTACTCCCCATTTCCTCAAGATGGCTGGACCATCATTGTCATTAAGCACCTGTACTTTGTGTCATCCTCACCTCATTGTAGATTGTAAGCTCTTACAAGGAGGGTCATCATTATTTTTTGCTTTAATTATTGTTTCCCATAACTGTGTCTTATGGCTGTTTGTTTGTATATAAACCTCTGAATTGTAAAGAGCTGTGGAATATGTTGACGCTATATAAATAAAGATTATTATTATTATTATTATTTCTCGGCCTCTCCAGTGTATTCTTGTTTGCGATCCTCAGTAGTCGCTTCTTTGCAGAAATTCTATCATAAAGGCAGCTTCTCGCAGTCTCCCCTACACAGTTGATGTTCAGAGGTGTTTGCTACTTCATGTCTGTACATTATTTCTGAGGGTTCTTTACTGACTTGTTGTCTATTTGTTGTTTCTAAGACCGGTAATTCTTATGAGCTAATCCTCTGCAGAAGAGAAGAGGTAATTTCTGGTCTTTCTTTCCTGGATTAGTCCTCATGATAGCCAGTTTCATCATAATGATTGTTTGTTTTCATGACTACACTTGATAATACCTTTAATGTTCTAGCAATCGTCAGGATTCACTGACCTTCATGTCTTAAAGTAAAGATATACTATTGTTTCTCTTTTGTTTACGGGTTCTTGCCATATTCTGGCATAGAACAGTTGTTGAATAGCGTTTAGCATTATATGGATTTGTGTACCAACACTGCATGTGTAAAACATACCTGATGGTTGAAAACACTTTCTTAAGGCCTTCATTCCGCAAATGAAGTTTTGATGAGGCACACCTATTCTCTGGAAGCCTCGGGAAAACAGCCCCTCAATTTCTTAATACCATAATAACAAAAAACACTGGACACACTGCATGGTGGTTAATGGCCGTCAGGCTTTACTTAGGGTTTATAAATCCAAAGATCCAATAAAACATAAATATTCACAACTCATAGTTCAAATGGGAAAAAGATCCATCAAAAGGGTATTCAAACAACCGTCCAAATAGTTAACCGTCCTATTGAACTGGGCGTGAATTTCCCTCAAGTAAAAGCCCAACAACAAGGTAACTGAAGGATCCATTCTGAAAAGACAAGAAAAGAGGTAAAAAAAAATTGGGGAGGGAGGGTGGGTGAGGAGATTCTTATCACTTAAATAGTGGGGCTCTTTGCGCCCAAACCAAGGCAGCCAATCAAATGCTGCCATGCAAATCACAGCAGTCCGGGCGGCCACTCACAACACGCCCAGACTCTGAATACAAGCTCCCTGTATAACTTAGGGGCTTCAACTGTGAGGATATCTCACGGCGGATTATTTAACATGTAACAGTATATTCTACAATAAATAAACAAATAAATATCATGGCTACAGATGCGCATTTTTCCATGAAAGCTCGCATCTTTAATTAATGCGAGCTGGCCATTTCAAGTGACTACCTGATGAAACTGCTTGAGAGAATGCTAAGGGTGTGTAATGCTGTCATTAGAGTAATAGAACATTGAGGAATCTAAAGGTTAAGACATATCTTGGTTTCCATCATGTATATTCCTTTACTCCTTGTTTCCAGTGTGGTTTTGTTGCTTTCAGTCTGAATCTACAATAGGTACTTGGAAAACCATTGGATGAACTGGTGTATCCAAAATTTTGACAGATATCGTATGTTACATGTTCTACTTCAAATGTTGGCTTTGACATCAGTTGTGTAACTTCAGGCCCAGGGGCCCCGATGCGAAGGCTCCAACGGGCCCCCAATTATTGCAAATCTTTAATAATATTGGTCTTTTTCTATGGGCCAAAGGGACTTTTGGGGCCCCCCTAGGCTGCAGGGCCCGGGTGCGATCGCAACCCCTGCACCTATTGTAGTTACGCCCCTGTTTGACATGCCGAGAAACATTTCATTTAACAACATGCCTCAGATAGGTCTACAAAGACCCTAATCACACAACTAACACCTTCGCAGACCTGACTGCCTGAACAGCCATGAAGGGATTTCTTGTACCTCCTCAGGAACAAGAGGGGAGGCTGTGACCCAATCCTAACAAAGGCAGCGAGACATGTGCCGGGTGACCCAGGGTGAGAAATTAACACATGTACTTGAAGGATAGACAGAGGGCAAATTATCGGAACCATGAAACAAGTATAGTATGTGACATTTTCCATACACCCAAATTAATAGGCCCATTTCACATCTAAGCCTTGGCTGTGTTTTGCTGCATTTGTATTTCTATGCATTTTTACCGCTAAGAACGCATCAAAATGCATGTTTTGGCCCCATTGATTTCAATGGAAAATGCATTGAAAACGCAGCCAAAAACGTGGGCTGCTGCGTTTGCAAAAACGCATGCATTTTGTGTTTTTGAAAACGCACATGTGTTTTTGCATGCGTTTTCAATTGAAGTCAATGGGGCTTAAAACGCATGTGTTTGGATGCGTTTTTAACGGTAAAAATGCATAGAAACGCAAATGAAGCAAAATGTGGCCAATTCTTAGATGTGAAATGGGACATAGAAAAAGAAGAGGTGCTGTGAGTGGAATAACAGATTCTCTGTAAGAAAAATAACTGGAGTTTACCATGCAGGATAAACCCCTAGCTGAGGAGTTGGAACACCAATCACCTATCCACCTGTAAATATAGCGAACAAGGAAGGTAGGAGAAGGGTGAGTGTAAAAATCCCCTCTCAAAATGTGATAGGACAGAATCAAAGTGGAAAATACTAAACACCTGAAGAGAAGCAATCAACAAAAGGAAAACCAGGGCAAAAGAACAATCAGCATTTGGGCAGAGATGAAACGGGCTGTAGCTCAACGGGGTGGGAAACTGTCCACGCTGCACAAGATCACTGGATTGAGTCCCAAAACTGACACATGACATCTACTGTCTACTTGACTGCGGCACTGCTGCCACTCCTTCTGCATTAGAGATCAGTATCATGTTCAAATAGCCACTGTGGAGTCACGGGTAGTGCTGTGATAAGTCAGAACCCTGCCTTTCCATTGATGTAGAATGAACTAGCACTGATGTGCAAGATGTGAATTAGAATTTTTATATATTGTCAGTAATCCTAACCTTTTTCTGTTTTCTAGGGGGAAATTGGTAGGCCAGGAAGAAAGGTGAAGTTATTTTTCAACCCTGTTAATACCCTTATACAGATAATGCACTTTTTAGTTTAGATTTCAAATGGAGGTTATAGTTTATACTAAAGGGAACCTGTCACATTGTATTTGCAGTCTGATCTGTGAACAGTGTGGTGTACAGATGGAGAAGCTGAGCAGAAAGATATATACAGGTGCATTTCACTAACTTAGAATATCATCAAAATGTTAATTTTTTTCAGTAGCTCAATACAAAGAGTGAAACACATATATTATATGGAATCATTACAAACAGAGTGATCTTAAAAAAATATAAATAAATAAATAACCTACAAACAGGGACAACCCTCCCCAGGTTTTTTAAAGAGAAGAAGGCCTCTGACAACCAATCCCCAGTGCTGAATAATTTATTATTTAAAGCTCTTTTAAACAGACAATAATAACAGATTACGCCCGGTGATAGAGTATAACATCAGAAACAAAAGGAGCATAAAAACAAATCGTCATGCAAGAAAAGGGGTGCACTGGACCCTGATTCAGAATTTCTCCTCACAATAGGTACCTCCTCACTTAATAGTGGGAGCTAGAGTGCATACACAATCAAATGTGCCAGTCACATTAGGTATAGGGCAATTTCAATGGTTATTAGGGGTATCAGCCCATCCGAGTCTACAATATATCAACCCAGAACTCCCAATTTAGGGTAAACCTAAAACCAACACTGGCATTTAGAGCACTATGAAATCTTATTACTCATTACCTTGTGACATGTTGAATCATAGAGCAGCACAACCCCTGCCTCAACACGTGTTTCTCCTGTTCAGGCTTCGTCAGGAGGCTGGCTTGGAGTGATACAATGCTCCCTTAAATAGCCCTCTCCATAGGTGTCCGTAATCTATCTTTAACACAGTGCCAATCCTGAAAAAAAGGACCATTCTGGCTATCAAATCCCCCGGTGCCCCCACTGTATCACACAGGAGTGCATCAACAATGCAAGCATAAGGGTACAAGAAAGCCAGAAATTAGACTCCATACACACTATATGATCCAAATCAGAACCACTGACCAAATTATTACTCCCCTGATTGTATATATCCCCCCAGATCAATATGCCCTTCAAAAAATACGCTCACCCATGCCAGCCAATAAGAAAGTCAGATCAAGCACCTATATCAACGGACACCCCCAACCATTAATACATTGGAAACCATACCCACTTAAACATTATATAAACATCATAAATAGAAAAAAATATATATCTTTATCTATAATCAACATAATAATCCAGATCCAGATAATTCGATCTTTATCAGTCTTCTTTTTTCTAATTTCTATTGCTTGAAGATACTTCTTAGGCGGCCGTCACACGCTACGATATCTCTTGCGATACTGTAAGCGATCACGTGCACGCGCGATCGCTTAAAATATCGCTCACATCGCTGGTGAGATGTCACACAGACAGACTCACCAGCGATGTGGCCCAGCGAGATCGCTGGTTACTATGGTACACATCGGGTTACTAGGCGCCGCGCATCGCTTAGTAACCCGACGTGTACCATAGTTACCATCTCCCAACATAGGCTCTGCCGCTGGGAGATCGTTCATCGTGGTGTCATACACCACGATGAAGCAGATCGTTAAATCGTTCATCGCAAGATGTGAGGTCCGGATCTCAGATCTCGATCTTGCGATTTGAACACTTCTCGCTCGTCGTATCTTGCCGTCACACGCAGAGACATCGTTCACGCGATTTTTAATCAGGCGCGTTCAAGCGATATCTTTCAAGATATCGTAGCGTGTGACGGCCGCCTTAGTCATTCCAAAGCAGAAGAATCAGGATCACAAATGGAAATGAATAATAGATATCCAATGTACAAAGGAAGGACTATATAGAGAACATACAAGAAAATAATTAAAAACACATAAACATACAATAACAACTATAAAGTGACCAAACCATAAACGAAAGAACCAAGAATTTGACTATATTACAAAAAAGATTTAAAACTAACTGCTTCATTTAATCCGTGCGGTGAAACAGTATTCAAGAGAACCATCCAGCGTGTCTCTTTCTGAAGGAGGCGCCTCTGTACATCCCCACCCCTAACCCCCATATAAACTCTATCAATGCCCCTAAAAGTTAGACCTCTGGGATTAGAACCATGAAATTTCAGAAAATGCTTTGGTAGCGTTTTCAACTTATCAAGCTTAGCCAAGTCCGTTATACCTGCAGCATTTCTTATATCCCTCACATGCTCCTTGGCTCTCTCCTTTAGAGCCCTTGAGGTTAACCCCACATAAATTAGCCCACATGGGCAAGTAGCGTGGTAGATAATAGCTTCCGTATTGCAGGTGATATGATTGACAATTTTGAAAATTTTTGAGGCGTCAAAGTTCTCAAAGTTGAAACTTCTAGGAACAAATGTGCAAATTCCCACATGGGAAGGAGCCCCATGGTGGGCCCAGGCCTCCAAATAAGTACTTCTTACGGGGTGGTATATAGTGACTGGGTGTCAAAAGATCTCTCAAATTCCTAGAGCGTCTCCACGTGATTGCCGGAAACTTAGTCAGAGCAACTGCTAAATCCCCATCAGAAAGGAGTATTGGCCAGTGTCTCGAGAAAGAATCACGGATTTCTCTCCAATGGGAGTTGTATGTGGTAATAAACCTGTCCATCTGCCCCTTACCTTCTTTTGGCACTTTTATTTGTGGAATCAATAAGTGGCTCCTCTCCTGTCCATAAGCTCGCCCAAAACCCTTCTGAATGCCCTGAAAAGGATAACCCCTAGCTTGAAACCTCGTATTTAATAGCTCAGACTGTCTCAAAAAGGTGTCATCATTGGAACATATACGTCGAGCCCTCAAAAACTGCCCATAAGGGATTGATCTCTTTAAGGGTAACGGGTGCGCCGAGAAGTGAAGGAGCGAGTTGGTGGCTGTACTTTTCCTGAATATGTCAGTTTGTAATTTGCCACCCGGCATCTTCCTGATTGCCAGATCCAGGAAATCAATTCTTTCAGGACTGCACTTCCAAGTCAATTTGATATTGTACTTGTTCTGGATTAAGTTTTTTTTTTAATTTTTTTAAACAGAGTGATCTGTTTCAAGTGTTTATTTCTGTTAATGTTGATGATTATGGCTTACAGCCAATGAAAACCCAAAGGTCATTATCTCAGAAAATTAAAGTAGGGAGGATGAAGGGTTAAAAACCACACTGCCGTATTCCAAGAGCCATTAAAGGGTGAATATAATATTGATTTATTAGTCAACACGCTTCAGGGCTCCCTGAAACACCCTGAAATATGGCATTAAGATACTTATTTGTCCCGGGGAAGGGGCCAGGGGGGCCCTAAAATGCGTTGACTAATCAATATTATATTCACGCTTTGGTGTGTCGTGGAATACGGCAGCACGGTTTTAACCCTTCATCTTCCCTACTCTATGTACCACCATTGGGACTGCAGCAATTGTAATATGCTTTTATAGTGATTGTGACTCTGACAACCACAAAAGGTGAAGCCTCTGATAACTATTTATGTAATATTTTATCTCTCATATCCTTCATCCTCCGTACTTTAATTTTCTCAGGTAATGACCTTTGTGTTCTTATTGGCTGTAAGCCATAATCATCAACATTAACAGAAATAACCACTTGAAATAGATCACTCTGTGTAATGACTCTCTATAATATGTGCGTTTCACTTTATGTATTGAATTACTGAAATAAGTTAACTTTTTGATGATTTTCTAATTCAATGAGATGCACCTGTAGGCTTGTTGGAAAAGACTGAGTATAACTTTATTTTTATTCATTGAAATCCCTGGTGTTTATATAAATGGGTCCAGTGGGCACTTTTATTTCTGCATGAGCAATCATACAAGGAAAACTGTCAATCAATGAATAGGACCGCCCACTGGACTCCTATACATACAAACATGAGAGATTTCAGTAAATTAAATTAAAGGTTTACTGAAACCTTTTGCATAAAAATAATATGAATCTGATCAGTCCGTCCTGCTCTATAATATCCTGACTACAGGTCAGATATCATTTTCATCTTGACAGGTTCCGTTAAAGTTGTGGTAAGGCTTCCCTTTGCATGCTGTACATTGCTCCATAAGCCTCCTCACTCCTCATTCCTAATTCTGATTTGTCATGCATTGATGTTTTAGATACATATAGGTCATACGGGAAAGGCACAAGGATAGGCACGACGTCACTGCTACAGCCAGATTCTATGGAAAGAGGGAACTTTTATAATACACTTTTTCAATAGAGTTGATATGTTTATTTCCAGATAATCATCCATAGTTTTGAAATAAAATTGTTATTTGTCTCTATGAATAACTCAACTGATCTCTGTTATATTTATTCTATCAGTAACCCCATTTCTTGTTCAAATGTTTTTAATGGTAATTAAAGCAGAAACAATTTAAGCAAAATCAAGTTTACAGACTTGGTGGAAATTTGGTAAAACTCATTAGAACGTTAAGTTAACAGAATAGAGCAGTCTGAGGTATCAATTTCAACAGTTAATTATAACTTGAAATAATTTATAGCTAAACATTTCAGTAGAGAGAAAAGTTAGCGTAATAAAGTAATTCTGCTAAACACAGCAGAGAGGATGATCAGAAGGGAAGTTAGGGAAAGGGAGGGGGGGTAGGTACAGGTAGAGACATTTATTAAGTCTAGAAATGTGAAGAAGTAGGAAAAATTGCATTCCAAGGGTACCATTTCGTGTTGTATTTGCTCATAGTGTTGTTTCGGAGAGCATAGGTAAGTTCGTGGGTATTATGGAGGGCGATCTTTTCTAAAAGCGCTGAGAATGAAGGTGGATTAGGGTCTCTCCATAATGCTGCAATCATGGTTCTTGCTGAAAGAATGATGTGGAGTAGAATAGGTCTTAGTGGTGGTGGAGTAACCCCATTTCTATTAGGTACACATAGCTGATGTGCTGGTAGTCAGAGGCATCATAAAAATACTTTGTAGAGCCTATACAAGTCTGAAGTTTGGATGCTCACACAGTAGATACCGTGCTGGCAAGCTACAAATATCTTAGGTCCTCATATGGTCGGCAACATCCTATACATCCTCTCTCTGTTGGAAGTGCTCAGATTTAGAAGCAGAAGTAAGAAAGTGTTATTTATAAACTGGACTCTCACTACTTTCACAGAATAGGAAAACAGTCTGTGATCTCTCCTAATCCTCAGCAAGGGAAAACTCAAAGGTTGTGACTGCTCTAACCAGTGGTGTAACTTGAAGCTCATGGGCCCCGATGCAAAAGCTCCAACAGGGCCCCCAATTATTACAAATCTTTAACTGCAATTGTCTTTTACTATAGGCCAAAGGGACTTTTGGGGCCCCGTAGGCTCCGGGGCCCGGGTGCGATCGCAACCCCTGCATCTGTTGTAGTTACGCCCCTGGCTCTAACACAACTGTTAATGGCAAATGATTAGAGGGGTTTACTAGTTTTACATTTTTTTATTGTAAAGGCTTGCTGTAAGTAAAAATAACCAATTCATCCGTTGCTACCCCTTTCCACTATGGCGCTGACTCTCATGTGCCTCCCCAGTCTTTGTTGGTATAGCTGCAGCGGCAGCCTTATGACTATATAATGTGACTATTGATTGTAGCCAATCATTGAGCTCAGCAGTCTTCTGCCATTTACAGTATATTAGCACCACCATTGAAACCAATGATATCAACAAAGATTGGGGCAGCAGCAAAGACTGGAGCAGCAAGGATATGTTTGGCTGTCTTTATTATTTTTGCATTATGTAGATCTTCACAATTTACAAAAAAACTGGGGAAACTATTTAAATGATTCTGTGTCTTTCTTTCGTTTGCAATCATGTAAAATTTAAAATGGGCATGATAATATACTGCAATTCATCATAGTAGTGAAGGATTATCATAAATTCATTATAAGGTCTACATAATCCATTTGAACTGTAAGGCTGGAATCACACTGTCCATGTGATATGCGAGACAGTCGGATGAGTCTCGGATCAGTCACCAGGAACCTCTCCCTGTCTGGACGGGAGCGTCAGCTGCTTGTATTTCTATGCAGCTCCACACTCCCCGTCCAGAGAGGAGGAGGCTGTTCAGGGTTAATGATCCTACACTCGTCCGAGAGACTTGCATATCACACAGTGTGATTCCAGCCTAAGGGTATGGATACACATTTAGAGATGAGCGGACCCATGGAAGTTCGGGTTCTGCAGGTTGGGACAGACTTTTTATATAGTTCTGTTCTGGATCCAAAGTTGACCCGAATATCATTGAAAGTCACAGATTGGCACTGATTGGTTCTGCTCTCTGATAAGTCATCAAAGAAATTAGCGGCCAAGTGCTTTAAAGAGTATTTTAAAGGGATCTGTCAAGACAAATGTAATACTGAAACTAGTGATATGTACAGGTGCATCTCAATAAATTAGAATATAATCAAAAAGATAATTTACTTCAGTAATTCAATACGTAAAGGGAAACGCCTATATTATATAGTCATTACAATTAGTGATCTATTTTAAGAGGTTTTTCTGTTAATGTTGATGATCATAACTTATAGTCAATGAAAACGCAAAAGTCACTATCTCAGAAAATTTGAATAAATAACACAAAACACCGGCAAAGGCTTACTAAGCGTTTAAAATGGTCCCTTAGTCTGGTTCAGTAGGCTACACAATCATGGGGAAGACTTCTGACTTCACAGTCAGACGGCAGTCATTGACACACTCCACAAGGAGGGTAAGCCATAAAAGGTCATTGGAAATCAAGGTCCCAGAGTCTGGAAGAAGAGTGGAGTGGCTCCAATTCAAGCTGCTTGAGGTCTAGTGTGAAGATTCCACAATCAGTGATGGTTTTTGGGAGCCATGTCATCTGTTAAAGTAGGTGCGCGTGTGTTTTATCAAGACCAAAGTCAGCGCTGCCGTCTACCAGGAAATGTTAGAGCACTTCATGCTTCCCTCTGCCGACAAGCTTTTTTTGGAAAGGGAGATTTCATTTTATAGCGGGACTTAGCACCTGTCCACACTGTCAAAAGTACCAATACCTGGTTTACTGACTACGTATCACTGTGCTTGATTGGCCAGCAAACTCACCTGACCTAAACCCCATAGAGAATCTATGGGGTATTGTCAAAAGAAAGATGAGAGACACCAGACCCAACAATGCAGATGAGCTGAAGGATGCTATCAAAGCACCCTGGGCTTCCATAACACCTCAGCACTGCCACAGGCTGTTCGCCTCCATGTCACCCCACATTGATGCAGTAATTCATGCAACAGGAGCCCCAACCAAGTATTGAGTGCATTTACTGTACAGACGTTTCATTAGGAAAACATTGATGAGTTAAAAATCATTTTTTCAGTTGGTCTTATATAATATTCAAATTTTTTGAAATATTGACTTTTGGGTTTTCATTAGCTGTAAGCCATAATCATCAACATTTACAGAAAAATACACTTGAAATAGATCACTCTATATAATATATGTGTTCCACTTTATGTATTGAATTACTGAAATAAATTATCTTTCTGATGATATTCTAATTTATTGAGATGCAGCTGTATGTGTCACAGTACAACAACAAAGCAGCCATGTTTTTCTAATACTGTACAAACCATTCTACCTTGTAATGTTCCTTGGTTCAAATGTTATATATTCTACCTTGTAATGTACCTTGGTTCAAATGTTATATATTCTACCTTGTAATGTACCTTGGTTCAGATGTTATATATTCTATCTTGTAATGTTCCTTGGTTCAGATGTTATATTCTATGTGTGTGATTTTTAACTTCCAGGGCAGGACTGGTCCTCCTGGTGTCCCAGGTATGCCAGGCCCTATAGGACCCCAAGGACCAATAGGACAAAAGGTTTGTCTACTGCAAATACAATATAAGAAACATAGATATAATATAAATAAAAATTGTGTTAAATTTCTGCCGCTATATTAATGATAGTTAGTAATGGTCCTGTGGTCCCCTGCAACCCTTCTGGAACTCAGTTTTCGATGCCTTTCATTTGATGACTGGGGTACGTCATGAACCATCTCCCCAAATGGCCCTACTGTCCCTGATACCCAGTTCGATAGTTTCCGTCAAAAAGGGGATTCTGAGATTCTGCCTAATAGCTGCCAGAGCAGTTATTCCCCGTCATTGGAGGTCCACTGAGGTCCCCTCCACGGTGGAATGGATAGCTGAAATGGATAGATTACATCGTCTGGAGTCACTGGTGGCGGGTGATGGTGATGCCGCATATGAACAGGGACGCACCTGGTTCCTCTGGCAGTCCTTCAAGGAGAGCACAGGGTTCCTTACTTGGCTGCGTACATATTCGTAATTGTCAACTCGTGGGCGTTTAAATTGCTGGGTCTCCCTTACCCCCCCTCTCCTTCCTTACTCCCCTTCTCCCCTACCCCTTTTTTCTTTCTTTCTCTCCTCTTATTTCCACAATTGCCTTTTCATAGGTTCTGTATTCTATATATAAGGTCCTTGTCCAGAGGTGATTCCTAAGATGGGAAACATGTACCCTTTAGGTGCTAGTGTCCTTATTGGACTACTCCTGTGCTGCGCTCTTCGGGAAGTAATGTATCTCTGTATTAAGCCCTGGACATTGTACTGGTTCTTTCTATTGTTTTTACTGTTGAAAATCTCAATAAATATATTTACTGAAAAAAAAATGATAGTTAGTAATAAAACGTATTCTGGTCAGATCATTATTAATCAATACCTGTACTTATGAGCTTACATTTGTATAATCTCCGCTTTGCTGTGTATTTGTGGTCTTAAAGGAGATCTTACAATCTATCAGATTGATATCACAGGAGATCATGGACTATGCTTTAGGCATATCTATATTGCAATCAAGTACAATTAGTGATACAACTGGACAGGAACATTTTATTAATTTTCACTCAATGTGTTTCCAGGGTGAAAAGGGAGATTCTGCATCACAGGCAGGAATAGGATCAAGAGGACCAATGGGCCCAAAGGTTTGTTAAAGCTGTCTGAAAATCAATGGTGCTGACATATTTTAATGTTTTTCAATTTCTTTCTGGAACATGGAACAAGTCAACAGCTTAGCAAATATAACAATAATCCCTAAGGCAAATGGAAATTAATTAGTATATGCTAATGAATCAAAAAACATTTGTAAATGGGAAATCTGAAATAATATAACATGATAACAAGACAGGAAATTCATGGAGGTGAAGGATGGTAAAAAAGAAATAAATATAAGCAGTTGTACAGCATCAGCATTTGTTTGGCTACTAAATGTGTGCTGCATCAGGACTCATCAAGTTTTATTGGCTTTCAGGTCAACTAAACTGATGTATATAATTAATGTATAATATACTGTGGGTGAAATAAGTATTGAACATGTCACTAAATTTCTACGTAATGGTGCTATGGACATACATTTCTCACTATATGTTAGTAACAACCCATCCAATCCACACAGACAAAGAAATCAAGCCATAGATGTCCATAAATTGAGTTGTTTCTTATGATAAGAAATGAAACAGAGAAAAAGTATTGAATACCTGGAATAAGAGAGGTGCAATAAGCCATGACGCCAGTTGAAATTTATCAGTAATTAGAAAGCAATCCTGCCACTAAGGGTACCTTTACATGTCACAACATTGCATGCAATTTCACTTGCAACTTACTGGTTGCAGTGAAACCATGGACGCATTCTTCCATTTGTACACAGCAACAAAATAGAACAATGTGTCCATGATTTCACTGCAACCAGTAAGTTGCAAGTGAAATTACATGCAATGTTGCGACGTGTAAAGGTACCCTTAGGGAAAAATAATGTGACCCCACCAATTAAGATTATCTTGAACATGCATTCTGAGGAATGGTCATTTCATGACAATCTTCCAGTCTAAACAGGCTGATGATTACTAGATGAACAAGAGAACAGGTGTATGTCTGGTGAAATGTTCTTTTGTACTTTACAAAAGATCATCCTTCTCAGCAGCTCATTGTTCTGTGTAAACAGGACTAGTGTTACTGAGAATACAGTTAGGGCCAGAAATATTTGGACAGTGACACAAGTTTTGTTATTTTAGCTGTTTACAAAAACATGTTCAGAAATACAATTATATATATATATATATAATATGGGCTGAAAGTGCACACTCCCAGCTGCAATATGAGAGTTTCCACATCCAAATCGGAGAAAGGGTTTAGGAATCATAGCTCTGTAATGCATAGCCTCCTCTTTTTCAAGGGACCAAAAGTAATTGGACAATGGACTCTAAGGGCTGCAATTAACTCTGAAGGCGTCTCCCTCGTTAACCTGTAATCAATGAAGTAGTTAAAAGGTCAGGGGTGGATTCCAGGTGTGTGGTTTTGCATTTGGAAGCTGTTGCTGTGACCAGACAACATGCGGTCAAAGGAACTCTCAATTGAGGTGAAGCAGAACATCCTGAGGCTGAAAAAAAAGAAAAAAATCCATCAGAGAGATAGCAGACATGCTTGGAGTAGCAAAATCAACAGTTGGGTACATTCTGAGAAAAAAGGAATTGACTGGTGAGCTTGGGAACTCTAAAAGGCCTGGGCGTCCACGGATGACAACAGTGGTGGATGATCACCGCATACTTTATTTGGTGAAGAAGAACCCGTTCACAACATCAACTGAAGTCCAGAACACTCTCAGTGAAGTAGGTGTATCTGTCTCTAAGTCAACAGTAAAGAGAAGACTCCATGACAGTAAATACAAAGGGTTCACATCTAGATGCAAACCATTCATTAATTCCAAAAATAGACAGGCCAGAGTTAAATTTGCTGAAAAACACCTCAAGAAGCCAGCTCAGTTCTGGAAAAGTATTCTATGGACAGATGAGACAAAGATCAACCTGTACCAGAATGATGGGAAGAAAAAAGTTTGGAGAAGAAAGGGAATGGCACATGATCCAAGGCACACCACATCCTCTGTAAAACATGGTGGAGGCAACGTGATGGCATGGGCATGCATGGCTTTCAATGGCACTGGGTCACTTGTGTTTATTGATGACATAACAGCAGACAAAAGTAGCCGGATGAATTCTGAAGTGTACCGGGATATACTTTCAGCCCAGATTCAGCCAAATGCTGCAAAGTTGATTGGACGGCGCTTCATAGTACAGATGAACAATGACCCCAAGCATACAGCCAAAGCTACCCAGGAGTTCATGAGTGCAAAAAAAGTGGAACATTCTGCAATGGCCAAGTCAATCACCAGATCTTAACCCAATTGAGCATGCATTTCACTTGCTCAAATCCAGACTTAAGACGGAAAGACCCACAAACAAGCAAGACCTGAAGGCTGCGGCTGTAAAGGCCTGGCAAAGCATTAAGAAGGAGGAAACCCAGCGTTTGGTGATGTCCATGGGTTCCAGACTTAAGGCAGTGATTGCCTCCAAAGGATTCGCAACAAAATATTGAAAATAAAAATATTTTGTTTGGGTTATGTTTATTTGTCCAATTACTTTTGACCTCCTAAAATGTGGAGTGTTTGTAAAGAAATGTGTACAATTCCTACATTTTCTATCAGATATTTTTGTTCAACTCTTCAAATTAAACGTTACAATCTGCACTTGAATTCTGTTGTAGAGGTTTCATTTCAAATCCAATGTGGTGGCATGCAGAGCCCAACTCGCGAAAATTGTGTCACTGTCCAAATATTTCTGGCCCTAACTGTAATTGCAGCCTAAAGGGTACTTCACACTCACAGCGATGTTCCAGAGATCCCGGCAACGACCAGGTTTTCTGGAACATCGCTGTGTGGTTGCTTGGGAGCTGTCAAACAGGCAGATCTCCTCAGCGACCAGGGAGCCGTATAACGACCTCCACATCGCTGGGTAAGTGGGAGAAGGCTGGTAACTAAGGTACACATCGGGTAACTAAGCGTAGTGCTGTTCTAGTTACCCGCTGTGTACCTTGGTTACCATCCTTCTCCCGCTTACAGGCTGGTAACCAGGGTACACAGCGGGTAACTAGGACAGCGCTGTGCTTAGTTACCCAATGTGTACCCTGGTTACACATTGGGCGTGTTATGCACCCGGCCGCGTAGTGTACACTGGGACATGTAGTCTTCTGACTACATGTCCCAGCGTGCACTGTGCGGCCGGGTACACACCGCTGTGGCTGGTAGCGGTGCTGCTGCCTGTGCCAACTCCCTGCATTCTCGTTGGTCTCCCGCCGTCTAACACGCTGATATGTGCAGCACAGCAGGAGACCAACGAGCAAAAAATGGTCCTGATCATTTTGTAACGATCAGCGATCTTGCAGCAAGGGCCCCCTTGCTGCTGATTTTCACACACAGCGATATCTCTGGCGAGGTCGCTGATTTCAGCTATATCGCTAGCGATATCTCTGTGTGTGAAGTACCTCTTAAGCACTGAACTATTGTGGATCATTCAGTGCGAATCTGAAGCTAGACTCACCTCTGTAAACAGACAACTAAATGACTGCCAATAAGAAAAAAAGCAGCTGATCAGTAGTTGTATAATGTCCCAGGTTGGTCCATGTAAGTTCTCACTCATACATCTGCTTTTTCCATGTACACGAAAAATTTACCAATTATGCTGTATAAATTTTAATCAGAGTTTGATCAGAGTGTGCTCTGAGTGTCATCCATTTCTCTAATTCATGAAGTAATAAAAAGGAGAACTTCTCGCCCTTTTTCATGCTGACAGTCCGTGAAAATAGGACCTCATTCGGATGTGATTAGGATTTTTCACAGATCTATTGACTTGTATTGCCGATTTTGATCCGACCCTCAGATCGATATTGGACATGTTTTCTGCAAATCAAAAATATGAATGGTCCTATAGACTATCACAAACACGAGTGTTATCTGTGCAAACTATGGATTATACAAGTTAGCCTTTGGATGTGTGAATGAGCCCTAATTCAGATATACAGGAATCAGAAGTAGTGGGTAAAATCAGTGCTGCTGTCAAAAAAATGTAGGTCCAGAATTAAAATTGGTGATTTATAATTTATTATTAATATTATTATTCTCTGGACCTACATTTTTTGACAGCAGCGCTGATTTTACCCGCTACTTCTCCTGATTCCTGCATTGTCGGCTTGCCTTTGTGCATGTTTCTGCGGCAGATGTCCATGCGCTTTCAATTTGGTTGTGTGACACAACCTTACGAGGAGAACGGCTGGGTCTTTCTTTCCTTTTTTAATTCATTGGGTAAGACCCTATTTCTGCTTTTTTTATCCACAGTTTATTGTCTAATACAGATAGTAATTGATTCTCTAATTATGAGCAGCATAGTTTTATATTTTTACATTTTATTCATGGGTTTACTTACCCTTTAAAATTGTTTCCAAATGTTACAGTATACTTTTTTTATGGCAAGAAAATATTTAAAAAAATATAATAATGTGATTTTTCTTTAGTTATATCAATATATGTTGTTCAAAAAATATAAGTATTTAAACCTGTCTGCAGAATATTCAGTATTTCATTCATTCCCCAACTATAACTGATTTGCTATTAATTTTTTGCATTCCAGTCATAAATTGTCATTTATACCACTAATAAAAATAATATAGCAGTAAAGGCATTGTGTGGGATACAATTCTAATTCCATAAAGGCTTTCAGATGTATAAAATAATAAATTGAGATGCTGCTTACCCTCCCCAGGTCCAACAATGCCTCTCCACCACTGTCCATGAGGCTGCTGCAGCCAAACACTGGGCTCAGAGGCCTGAGTTCTGCAGTCTGTGAACAAAGGCAACAGTCGAGAAGCATCACTGGACCGGGGAAAAGTAACAGCTTTGTTTATTATTTTATGCATCCGCAAACCTTTGGGAATCCAAAAATGGATCCCGCACAACCCTCATAATGTCAAGTAGTAGATGCCGTCACCATTTAATGATGCAAATTGTCTCTTCAGTGAGGAAGTAGATGAACTGCAGTGCCAGCTGTCGGAAGCAGGAATCCTAAAAGTCAAAATTGACTCTTTACAAAGCCTTTCAATATGACTTAGGATTTGTGCAAGATCAGAACCCCAATTTGCAGATTCTACCTTTTGGGGTCATTGGCCATTGTCAGTGCAAATTACAGGATCTGATCTGGCTGTATGACAGGCTAAGACAAGGTCAAGGGAATAGCCACTGTTGTAGGGTTCTGTCCGAGCATAGGTTATTATTGTCAGTTCTGACTACACTAACCAATATCAATATCCACCAACTACCCTTCCTTAACGCTTCCTATTCCTTAACTTGATTAACTATAGTATATATATATATATATATATATATATATATACATATATATATATATATACAGGCGACTTAATGAAAACAAGAATGTTAATAAAGGATTATTTATTAAACACCCGAAAAGTCTACGATATTATTAATATATTCTAGGTAGCACAATAACAGTACTAGTACACAATACAATAACTAATACAATTATGCAAAACATCCACCGTTACTAATAATTATATCTCACCCACGGTATTACCCTTTATTAATTACAATGAAACTGATCTAACTGCTAACTATCCCTATAGAAGATAGATAGATTTATAGAAGGAAAAGTTACTAAAGTACAGATTATGGGGAAAAAGGTTACAAGGAAGGTACAGATGAGGATATTTATGCCATGTGGTTGTCCAGTTCTAAGGTTATGTTCTCACATAGCGCTTTTTTTGCGTGGGCGCTTTTACCAGCGTTTTGCACCCGCGCAAAAAGAGAAGCAGTGCTTTAGAGACAGCACACTTTAATACGGACCCGGTGGAGAAGTGATGTCACAGAGGGGAGGAAGAATCCTGGTTCCTCCTCCCCTCTGTGACATCTGTGACCGCCCCCATTTGATTTCGCAGTGTATTAATATACACTGCGAAATCTAAATTAAAAAAAGTCAGAGGTATTATAAATAATAAAGAATTAATACTTACATCTCCGCCGGCTCGTTCATGCTATCCGGAGCTGAGTGAAGGCCATGTACCGATGTGACAAGACCTGGCATGACGTCATGGGCGTTGATTGGCTGCTCGCGGTCATGTGATATGTGACGTCATGTGACGTGTTTATCACATTACCGCGAGCTGCCAATCATTGCCCATGATGTCACGCAAGGTCCTGTCACATCGGTACATGGCCTTGGCTCAGCTCCGGATAGCACGAACAAGCCGGCAGAGGGTGAGTATTAATTCTTTGTCATTTTTAATACCTCTGACTTTCTTTAATTTTGATTTCGCAGTGTATATTTATGCACTGTGAAATCAAATGGGAGCGGTCACACATGTCACAGAGGGGAGGAGGAACCAGGATTCTTCCTCCCCATCTGTGACATCAGATCTAGCAGCGCCGTTCCCCATGGGAAAAAGCGCTGCTGCGTAAAGAAATGACATGTCAATTCTTTTTACGCCGGCACTTTTTCCCATAAAAGCGCTACGTACTTTGTACAGCAAAGTGAATTTCACAAGGCACATTTTTGAAAAGCGCGCGCAAAAAAGCGTTAACAAATGCGCTAAAAAATGAGCAATGTGTGAACGTAGCCTAAGAGAGAGAGCGTGTGGCCTGGGCAACTACATTTATAACCTTAGAAAGGGGGCATGTGCAGAGATCCCTCTCTCTCTATCATTGGCTGTAACAGGGGCATGTGGATTGGCTTATATTGATTATAAACCCTCAGTAGCCAGGGCTTTTCCTCCCATCTTGACCAAGAGCTGGCCAGTTGGAGAACTGTTTTTTCAGGTTTATTTATGAATGAGAATTACTTTGTCTTTGTGTTTCTCCTCAATCCCAAAACATGAAGATGAAATACTGTATATATCTACACACACACATATATATATACAGGGTGGGCCATTTATATTAATGCACGTAGATAAAATGGGAATGGTTGGTGATATCAAGTTCCTGTTTGTGGCATATTAGTATATGGGAGGGGGAAAAGTTTTCCAGATGGATGGGCCATATGATTCATGTAGCAATTTCAGATATCCAGTGGCATTGAGGTTTCCATTGATGAAGAATGGCCCCACTATCTTTGTACCCCATGTACCACACCATACCATCAATTTTTGTGTTCCAACAGTCTTGGAGGGATCTATCCACTGTGGGTTAGTGTCATATCAATAGCGCTGGTTTTGTTTTTTAACTTCATCATTCACAAAAAAGTTTGCCTCATCACTCATCTGAAGGCAACTGTCTATGCTGTGAAGATACGAGATGTGCAGCATCTGAAACAACAAATGCTGGACATTTCTTCTGTGGTGTTGCTATCAGTGTGTCAAGAGTGGGAGAAGAGGGTTGCATTGACAATCCAACACAATGGGCAGCACTTTGAGCACATTTTATAGGTGGTCATAAACTTGTAAATAACTCATGAAAAAATAAGGTTATGTTAAAACCAAGCACACTAAGCCCAATAAGTTTGATATGTCACATGACCCTCTTCCCATTGAAAAAAGTAAAGTTGGATCCAAATTACCAATTTCAAAATGGCCACCATTGTCACCACCCATCTGGAAAAGTTTTCCCCCTCCCATATAATAATGTGCCACAAACAGGAAGTTGATATCATCAACCATTCCCATTTTATTTAGGTGCATCCATATAAATGGCCCACCCTGTATATATAAAGAGAGATATATATAAATATATGTCATATTGATATTATGCCATCACTTCCCCCTCAACAGCTGCTCTCCCGTAGGAGCAATGCGGCTAAAAGTCTCCTAACTGCTAGCATTCAGAATTAATGTCAATACGGAGAGTAGCTATTCCCTTGACCAATTAATGATGTTCTTCCCATGGTTGAAATCTCTCAATACATTCTTTGGAACTTTAAAGAGGCATCATGAATTCAGAAATAAATGTAATAACTCAATATTCAAATCCATCTATAGAATAGTATGATTGTTTACTTATTTTCACCATCAACCTAAAGCATTACTAAGAAATAAAACCAGGGATGGACCTAAAGTAAAACTCTGCAGTGGTGCAAATTCTCACTGACCTCATAATGGAAAAAACAACAAAAAACAAATGAGCAAATACCCCTAAATGATAAAATAAATGAGGGTACTTGGTGATATAGATATGATCATATAAATGCATAAGCTGTCCCACCAACGACAAGGTAACCTTATTTGTAAAAAGAAGAATGCGCATAAAGGGTCTTATCTCAATTATACACTTCCTTAATGTGATGTGGAATTGCTCACCTTTTTCAGTTGTGAAACCCACAACTGGTAGAAAAGTGTTCAAATACAGCTGCTGCAGGGACCGCACTCCCACCGGTAACCGTGGTTGTGATGCAGATAATCTTGGACGATAATCTGTGTCTTGGTTTCTTTGATCCTGGAGCAGCAGCGCGGACATTGAAGCACTTCGTCCAAGATTATCTGCATCACAACCAAGGTGACCCTATTGGGACAGCATTGCTGCTAATCATCTCCCCACTGCTGGCATTCAGGATTAATCTTAATATGGAGAGTAGCTATTCCCTTGACCAATTAATGATGTTCTTCCCATGGTTGAAATCTCGCAATACATTCTTTGAAACTTTAATGAGACATCAGAAATTCAGGAATAAATGTAATAATTCATCATCCAAATCCATCTATAGAATAGTATGATTGTTTAGTTATCCTCACCAGCAGCCTAAAGCAATACTAACCTGGATTTTCCAGCAGTTCTGCATGGCAAAATGATTACAAGCATTTTACAGTTTTGCATCATAGTGGTTAAATGTGGTCATATATGGCCAGTTTAAGAGTAATTTCACCATAGCAGCTAAACTGTTGTAGCAAAACTACTTCAATTTCTAGATATTGTGCTAGTTACCAAGATGAAAAAAAAAGAATCAAATTATTAAACTCGCTATGGGTGAAAACAAATTTTCAATTTTAGTCAATTGGTTTGGTTACAGCTTTACTCACTGTTTAGCTACAGCATGTTTGATATTTTGTTTTTGTTGCACATTTAGATAATTTATCTGCCATTTCTTTAAGGGTTTTCCTGGCATGAAAGGAGAAAAGGTTAGTGGCCGAGCATAAGTACTAACTAGAGTTTGAGCTAATTATCTGAGAACCAAGCTCTCTAGATTTCAGTTGTCCAGGATCATTACTAAATATCACCTGTTTTTCGATGTTTCCTTGTTCTATGAGCTACTATTGGTTTTGAATCCTGAAAAACTGTGACTAGGAGATGTACTAAACTGCTTTTCTAAAGTACACATACAGTACTGTAACTAAAGATAATGAGTAGAGATGGGTGAACCTTTTGGAGTTCGGGTTCGGGCGGTTGAGCCAAACTTTTTGGCGCACTGTTCGTGACTCTGAACTTGACCCTACCTCAATAGAAGTCACTGATTGGCAGCCCAGCTCTCCAACCACATACAGCCATGAGTAAAACACGTCCGGGGGCTGGTACAGAGGTTTTTTTTTTCACCAAATTAATTTTGGACACACACTAAAACCCAAAATTTGGGCTTTAAAGCCCACAGTGAGTCGATCAAACACTGCACACGACTCGCACTGGGCCAAGCACCAACTGTACCCGACCAGAGCAATGCTCACTCCAGTGGAAATGTAAAGCACCCAAACTCCAAACCCCCAACAGGTTTGCTCAACACCGGGAAGTATGTCGACCCATATCAAACTGAACCTTGAAAGGTTTGCTCATCTCAAATAATGAGCATTGAACATGTCAATTAAAAACTGCTAGTAGTGATTCACCAACATTAAGGCTTGAGAACTAGGAGAAGAGCAGCAATAGGCTTATACGGTGCGATTCACAAAAGGTTTTTCACCAGAATTCTGGCATGAAAGTTTTGATAAGCCACAAAATGTTGGCGTAAAGTTTTTTTTGTAATTTTTACAACAGTTTTTCCCAGATCAGCAAAAATCTGAAGAGATGGGGCAGGATGAGGGTACAGTGGAGTTGGCTGCCACAGTTTGTTTAATTCTTGACAGGATAGTTTTCTACACCAGAAATTTCACTCCAGTCTCAGATTTCAGTAAGATCCTTGTCACTGCAAATGGAGGAACACACCACTCGTCAGGCTCTGCTGAGCCTTTGTATACTTTATTGGAAATATTGAAAAATTAGCATTCACAATGACAACATTGGAGGGCCACAGAAGTTGTTGTGCTTATGAACTGAGCCTAAAGTGTCTTGGATAAGTCCATGCATCTTGTGTTTATGGAAAGCAGTATCAGGCCTTTTTACATTAGCCAATGATCATTAGAACAAATATTCATAGGTACAAGCCAATGGATACATGCCTAGCAGTAAACATTCATTTGTCAGATGAGGGCACCTTTTTACTTGGATGAAGATCTGTGAGAACGTTGTGCAGCTAACAGTAATGCAAACTGTTTGGGCAAGAAAAACCTTTTTATTTCTCTCCTGATCTCTGTGTTGCCATGACCAGTTACGTGTTTTGAAGGCGACTGTCTCGCGCAGTTTAGTAGATAAGCCAGCCTCCTGGATTTGTTGGCTTTGCTATGAAACCATTTTTTTTTTTACTTAGATAGTTCAGAACGGGCTATTTTTAAAGAATAGTATAGTTTGTTGTGTATATTTTGGGTTTACCTGTTTTTAATTTTTTGCCATTTCTGGATTGTCTGCCATGTTGATTTCTTCTTCCTCTCTGGGATTTTCCAGTGTAGACTGTTTCCTTTTTTGCCTTTTTT
Source organism: Allobates femoralis (assembly GCA_033576535.1). NCBI lineage: Eukaryota > Metazoa > Chordata > Amphibia > Anura > Aromobatidae > Allobates > Allobates femoralis. The sequence goes on from JARQOC010000005.1 coordinate 469,239,893, forward strand.
AGTGGAGTTTCATTATGTTGGAGGTACTGTACTTTGTTCTGAGTCCTAACTAAAGAGCAGCAAGGGATAGATCAGCGATGTAGAACTGCTCTCCTGACTCACACAGCAGTCTCAGTTTATTGTATGTGATCATTCCGAAGCCTTTGCTTCCTGCTTGTGATAGCTTTCTCTCTGTCAGCTCTTATGGTGGGTTTACACACACCAATCATTGTATCCAATCTCTGAACCAATCTCTGGTTGCAGTGAAATCATGGACAGATTGCTCCATGTTGTACACAGCCACAAAATGGAACTATGTGTCCATGATTTCACTGCAACCAGAGATTGGTTCAGAGATTGGATACAATGATTGGTGTGTGTAAACCCACCATTACAAGAAGGAGGCAAGTAGTGCAATGTGAAGCTGCGTCTCAAAGGACACAGAGTAATCTACATACATTAATTAGTTATAGTCTGGCAATATGAGAGAGATGAGTTTTATAACTCTGCAACTCGATATTGTACAGACTTACTAAATTGATCAATGCTCTCCGATATGCGGCTGAAATATCTTGAGCTTCACTGTAAACCTATAAAACTCAGGTTTGAGCTTGGAAAGGAGGGAAGGGATTTGAAGCTGCAAGGAGGGACTTGATAGGTGATGAATGATGTCATCCTGTGGTTCTCAGTTAGTCAGAGACTTACCTCCTATCTACACAGGAGAAGTGGTAAATCACAAGACCAAGGCACCCAAAATGAAAGAGTATTCAACTGGGATGCAGCAAAAAAGACATTTATAAACATTTAAATCGTGATAATTAAGAACATACCATTACTCAATTAATTACATATTTTCAGAACAATAAACATATCTTTCATGACCATATACCGTACATATTTTTTTTCCATGTTTACATCCCATTGAAAAACTCCACAGTCATAGAATATTCTGCTGTTGTAGGTTTGATATACAGTACATTGAAATATATCTCTGGCATTATAGTCGAGTAAAATGTCTGACTATAATTGCTTCATGTATATAGAATGATGTTTTGTATACACAAGCATAATAACATTTAATATCTTTTGTAACATTTTTATATCCAGGGTATGAAAGGAGATATGGGAGAAATGGGTCCCAAAGGTGAACAGGTAATATGCTCTATTGAATGGGTGTTGAAGTTCTTAAGGATGTTGGATACGTACATATCATTAGTCGCTCTCTCCTGGAACACAAAATGATCATCAGAACAATTTCTATCAATTAGGTTGTGGTCCCACTGCGAGAGACATGCACGGCCATCCGCAGTCCAGACAAAAGCGTGTCAGCTAC
>JARQOC010000005.1:469241304-469393227 GCA_033576535.1 Allobates femoralis
AATAATGTGACCCCACCAATTAAGATTATCTTGAACATCCATTCTGAGGAATGGTCATTTCATGACAATCTTTCAGTCTAAACAGGCTGAAGATCACTAGAGGAACAAGAGAACAGGTGTATGTCTGCTGAAATGTTCTTTTGTACTTTACAAAAGATCATTCTTCTCAGCAGCCCATTGTTCTGTGTAAACAGGACTTGTGTTACTGAGAATAATTGCAGCCTAAAGGGTACTTCACACACAGCAATGTTCCAGTGATCCCGACAACGACCAGGATCGCTGGAACATCGCTGTGTGGTCACTGGGGAGCTGTCAAACAGGCAGATCTCCTCAGCGACCAGGGAGCCGTATAACGACCTCCACATCGCTGGGAAGCGGGAGAAGGCTGGTAACTAAGGTATACATCAGGTAACTAAGCACAGCGCTGTCCTAGTTACCCGCTGTGTACCTTGGTTACCAACCTTCTCCCCCTTACAGGCTGGTAAGCAGGGTACACAGCGGGTAACTAGGACAGCGCTGTGCTTAGTTACCCGATGTGCACCCTGGTTACACATTGGGCGCGCTGTGCACCCGGGCACGCAGTGCACGCTGGGACATGTAGTCTTATGACTACATGTCCCAGCGTGCACTGTGCGGCCGGGTATACGCCGCTGTGGCTGCGGCTAGTGGCGGTGCCGCTGCCTGCGCCAACTACCTGTATTCTTGGAACCGGCGCTCTTTGGTCTCCCACCGTCTAACATGCCGATGCGTGCAGCACAGCGGGAGACCTACAAGCAAAAAATGGTCCTGATCTTTTTGTAACGATCAGCAACCTTGCAGCAGGGGCCCCGTCGCTGCTGATTTTCACACACAGCGATATCTCTGGCGAGGTCGCTGATTTCAGCGATATTGCTAGCGATATCTCTGTGTGTGAAGTACCTCTTAAGCACTGAACTATTGTGGATCATTCAGTGCGAATCTTTAGCTAGACTCACTTCTGTAAACAGACTACTAAATGACTGCCAATAAGAAAAAAAGCAGCTGATCAGCAGTTGTTTAATGTCCCAGGTTGGTCCATGTAAGTTCTCATTCACACGTCTGCTTTTTCCATGCACACGAAAAATGGACCAATTATTCTGTATAGATTTTAATCAGAGTTTGATTAGAGTGTGCTCTGAGTGTCATCCATTTCTCTAATTCATGAAGTAATAAAAAGGAGAACTTCTCGCCCTTTTTCATGCTGACAGTCCGTGAAAATCGGACCTCATTCGGATGTGATTAGGATTTTTCACCGACCTATTGACTTGTATTGCCGATTTTGATCCGACCCTCAGATCGATATTGGACATGTGTTCTGCAAATCAAAAATATGAATGGTCCTATAGACTATCACAAGCACGAGTGTTATCTGTGCAAACTATGGATAATATAAGGTAGCCTTTGGATGTGTGAATGAGCCCTAATTCAGATATACAGGAATCAGAAGTAGTGGGTAAAATCAGTGCTGCTGTCAAAAAAATGTAGGTCCAAAATTAAAATTGGTGATTCATTATTTATTATTAATATTATTATTCTCTGGACCTACATTTTTTGACAGCGGCGCTGATTTTACCCGCTACTTCTCCTGATTCCTGCCTTTGTGCATGTTTCTGCGGCAGATGTCCATGCGCTTTCAATTTGGTTGTGTGACACAACCTTACGAGGAGAACGGCTGGGTCTTTCTTTCCTTTTTTAATTCATTGGGTAAGACCCTATTTCTGCTTTTTTTATCCACAGTTTATTGTCTAATACAGATAGTAATTGATTTTCTAATTATGAGCAGCATAGTTTTATTTTTTTTTACTTTTTATTCATGGGTTTACTTACCCTTTAAAATTGTTTCCAAATGTTTCAGTATAGTTTATTATGGCAAGAAAATATTTTAAAAAATATAATAATGTGATTTTTCTTTAGTTATATCAATATATGTTGTTCAAAAAATATAAGTATTTAAACCTGTCTGCAGAATATTCACTATTTCATTCATTCATTCACTATAACTGATTTGCTATTAAGTTTTTGTATTCCAGTCATAAATTGTCATTTATACCACTAATAAAAATAATATAGCAGTAAAGGCATTGTGTGGGATACAATTCTAATTCCATAAAGGCTTGCAGATGTATAAAATAATAAATTGAGATGCTGCTTACCCTCCCCAGGTCCAACAATGCCTCTCCACCACTGTCCATGAGGCTGCTGCAGCCAAACACTGGGCTCAGAGACCTGGGTTCTGCAGTCTGTGAACAAAGGCAACCGGGGGAAAGTAACAGCTTTGTTTATTATTTTATGCATCCACAAACCTTTGGGGATCCAAAAATGGATCCCGAATAACCCTTATAATGTCAAGTAGTAGATGCCGTCACCAATTAATGATTGAAATTGTCTCTTCAGTGAGGAAGTAGATGAACTGCAGTGCCAACTGTCGGAAGCAGGAATCCTAAAAGTCAAAATTGACTCTTTACAAAGCCTTTCAATATGACTTAGGATTTGTGCAAGATCAGAACCCCAATTTGCAGATTCTACCTTTTGGGGTCATTGGCCATTGTCAGTGCAAATTACAGGATCTGGTCTGGCTGTATGACAGGCTAAGACAAGGTCAAGGGAATAGCTACTGTTGTAGGGTTCGGCCCGAGTATAGGTTATTATTGTAAGTTCTGACTACACTAACCAATATCCACCATTTACCCTTCCTTAACGCTTCCTATTCCTTATCTTAATTAACTATATTGTATATTTATTTATATATATATATATATATATATATATATATATATATATATGCGACTTAATGAAAACAAGAAAGTTAATAAAGGATTATTTATTAAACACTCAAAAAGTCTACATTATCATAAATATATTCTAGGTAGCACAATAACAGTAATAGTACACAATACAATAACTAATACAATTATGCAAAACATCCACCGTTACTAATAATTATATCTCACCCCCTGTATTACCCTTTATTAATTACAATGAAACTGATCTAACTGCTAACTATCCCTATAGAAGATAGATAGATTCATAGCAGGAAAAGTTACTAAAGTACAGATTATGGGGAAAAAGGTTACAGGGAAGATACAGATGAGGATATTTATGCCATGTGCTTGTCCAGTTCTAAGGCTATGTTCGCACATAGCGCTTTTTTTGCGTTTTTTTTGCGTGGGCTCTTTTACCAGCGTTTTGCACCCACGCAAAAAGAGAAGCAGTGCTTTTCAGACAGCACGCTTTAATACGGGCCCGGTGGAGAAGTGATGTCACAGAGGGGAGGAAGAATCCTGGTTCATCCTCTCCTCTGTGACATGTGAGACTGCCCCCATTTGATTTCGCAGTGTATTAATATATTAATACAGTTAGGTCCAGAAATATTTGGACAGTGACACAAGTTTTGTTATTTTAGCTGTTTACTAAAACATGTTCAGAAATACAATCTATTATATAAAAGCCGAAGGCCACTTCTGGAGAACCCGAAGGGTTACTTCCGTGACGGCCTCCGACCATGCTGCTGACGTCACAGTGCAGTGTAGCTGCGCGGAACTTTCCGTGCAGCTACAGGCACCGGCGTTTCAACGTTCCGCTCGCCCCCCTCACTACTGTCTCACCAAACACACACACAGCCTCTCACTACAGTCCTCCCAAACACACACACACCATCCCAACCACATCACACATACACCCTCACACACTCACACACCCACACAAACACACACACACACTCCAGTATACTTACCCCGCCGCCATCCCGCTGCTGCACCGCTCCCGCCATGGCTCCGCCCACATCACGGGGGCTCCCGCCATGGCTCCGCCCACATCACGGGGCTCCCGCCATGGCTCCGCCCACCCCGCGGGACTCCCGCCTTGGCTCCGCCCACCTCGCAAAACTCCCGCCTTGGCTCCGCCCACCTCACGATACTCCGGCCTTGGCTCCGCCCACCTCACGAGACTCCCGCCTTGGCTCCGCCCACCTCTCGGGACTCCCGCCTTGGCTCCGCCCACCTAGCCTGCGCTGACCACAGAGCTGCCGTCCTCTGCTGACCACAGAGCCTCCTTCCTGCGCTGACCACTCGACCACAGAGCCTCCTTCCTTCGCTGACCACAGACCCGCCGTCCTCTGCTGACCACAGAGCCGCCGTCCTCTGCTGACCACAGAGCCGGCGTCCTCTGCTGACCACAGAGCCGCCGTCCTCTGCTGACCACAGAGCCGCCGTCCTCTGCTGACCACAGAGCCGCCGTCCTCTGCTGACCACAGACCCGCCGGCCTCTGCTGACCACAGACCCGCCGGCCTCTGCTGACCACAGACCCGCCGGCCTCTGCTGACCACAGAGCCCCCGGCCTCTGCTGACCACAGAGCCCCCGGCCTCTGCTGACCACAGAGCCCCCGGCCTCTGCTGACCACAGAGCCCCCGGCCTCTGCTGACCACAGAGCCCCCGGCCTCTGATGACCACAGAGCCCCCGGCCTCTGCTGACCACAGAGCCCCCGTCCTCTGCTGACCACAGAGCCCCCGTCCTCTGCTGACCACAGAGCCCCCGTCCTCTGCTGACCACAGAGCCCCCGTCCTCTGCTGACCACAGACCCGCCGTCCTCTGCTGACCACAGAGCCCCCGTCCTCTGCTGACCACACAGCCGCCGTCCTCTGCTGACCACACAGCCGCCGTCCTCTGCTGACCACAGAGCCGCCGTCCTCTGCTGACCACAGAGCCGCCGTCCTCTGCTGACCACAGAGCCGCCGTCCTCTGCTGACCACAGAGCCGCCGTCCTCTGCTGACCACAGAGCCGCCGTCCTCTGCTGACCACAGAGCCGCCGTCCTCTGCTGACCACAGAGCCGCCGTCCTCTGCTGACCACAGAGCCGCCGTCCTCTGCTGACCACAGAGCCGCCGTCCTCTGCTGACCACAGAGCCGCCCTCTTCTGCTGACCACAGAGCCGCCGTCCTCTGCTGACCACAGAGCCGCCGTCCTCTGCTGACCACAGAGCCGCTGTCCTGGGCTGATCACTCTGCCTCCTTCCTGCGCTGATCACTCTGCCTCCTTCCTGCGCTGATCACTCTGCCTCCTTCCTGCGCTGAACACTCTGCCGCCGTCCACTGCTGACCACAGAGCCGCCGTCCTCTGCTGACCACAGAGCCGCCGTCCTCTGCTGACCACAGAGCCGCTGTCCTCTGCTGACCACAGAGCCGCCGTCCTCTGCTGACCACAGAGCCGCCGTCCTCTGCTGACCACAGAGCCGCCGTCCTCTGCTGACCACAGAGCCGCCGTCCTCTGCTGACCACAGAGCCGCCGTCCTGCGCTGACCACTCTGCCTCCTTCCTGCGCTGACCACTCTGCCTCCTTCCTGCGCTGACCACAGAGCCGCCGTCCTCTGCTGACCACAGAGCCGCCGTCCTCTGCTGACCACAGAGCCGCCGTCCTCTGCTGACCACAGAGCCGCCGTCCTCTGCTGACCACAGAGCCGCCGTCCTCTGCTGACCACAGAGCCGCCGTCCTCTGCTGACCTAAGAGCCGCCATCCTCTGCTGACCACCACAGAGCCTCCTTCCTGCGCTGACCACTCTGCCTCCTTCCTGCGCTCACCACTCAGCCTCCTTCCTGCGCTGACCACAGAGCCGCCGTCCTCTGCTGACCACAGAGCCGCCCTCTTCTGCTGACCACAGAGCCGCCCTCTTCTGCTGACCACAGAGCCCCCGTCCTCTGCTGACCACAGAGCCGCCGTCCTCTGCTGACCACAGAGCCGCCGTCCTCTGCTGACCACAGAGCCCCCGTCCTTTGCTGACCACAGAGCCCCCGTCCTCTGCTGACAACAGAGCCCCCGTCCTCTGCTGACAACAGAGCCCCCGTCCTCTGCTGACAACAGAGCCCCCGTCCTCTGCTGACCACAGAGCCCCCGTCCTCTGCTGACCACAGAGCCCTCCTCTGCTGACCACAGAGCCGCTGTCCTGCGCTCACCCACTCTGCCTCCTTCCTGCGCTGATCACTCTGCCTCCTTCCTGCGCTGATCACTCTGCCTCCTTCCTGCGCTGATCACTCTGCCGCTGTCCTCTGCTGACCATAGAGCCGCCGTCCTGCGCTCACCACTCTGCCTCCTTCCTGCGCTCACCACTCTGCCTCCTTCCTGCGCTGACCACTCTGCTTCCTTCCTGCACTGACCACAGAGCCGCCGTACTCTGCTGACCACACAGCCGCCGTCCTCTGCTGACCACACAGCCGCTGTCCTCTGCTGACCACACAGCCGCCGTCCTCTGCTGACCACACAGCCGCCGTCCTCTGCTGACCACACAGCCGCGTCCTCTGCTTACCACTCTGCCTCCTTCCTGCGCTCACCACTGTGCCTCCTTCCTGCGCTGACCACTCTGCCTCCTTCCTGCACTGACCACAGAGCCGCCGTCCTCTGCTGACCACAGAGCCACCATCCTCTGCTGACCACAGAGCCGCCGTCCTGCGCTCACCACTCTGCCTCCTTCCTGTGCTGATCACTCTGCCTCCTTCCTGCGCTGATCACTCTGCCTCCTTCCTGCGCTGATCACTCTGCCTCCTTCCTGCGCTGATCACTCTGCCGCCTTCCTCTCCTAACCACAGAGCCGCTGTCCTGTGCTCACCACGCTGCCTCCTTCCTGCGCTCACCACTCTGCCTCCTTCCTGCGCTGACCACTCTGCCTCCTTTCTGCGCTGACCACAGAGCCGCCGTCCTCTGCTGACCACAGAGCCACCGTCCTCTGCTGACCACAGAGCCGCTGTCCTGCGCTGATCACTCTGCCTCCTTCCTGCGCTGATCACTCTGCCTCCTTCCTGCGCTGATCACTCTGCCTCCTTCCTGCGCTGATCACTCTGCCTCCTTCCTGCGCTGATCACTCTGCCGCTGTCCTCTGCTGACCACAGAGCCGCCCTCCTCTGCTGATCACAGAGCTGCCGTCCTCTGCTGACCACGGAGCCGCCCTCTGCTGACCACAGAGCCGCCGTCCTCTGCTGATCACAGAGCCGCCGTCCTCTGCTGACCACAGAGCCACCGTCCTCTGCTGACCACAGAGCCGCTGTCCTGCGCTCACCACTCTGCCTCGGGCTGCGCTCACCACTCTACCTCCGTCCTGCGCTCACCACTCTGCCTCCGTCCTGCGCTCACCACTCTGCCTCCTTTCTGCGCTGACCACAGAGCCGCCGTCCTCTGCTGACCACAGAGCCGCCGTCCTCTGCTGACCACAGAGCCACCTTCCTCTGCTGACCACAGAGCCACCGTCCTCTGCTGACCACAGAGCCGCCGTCCTCTGCTGACCACAGAGCCGCCGTCCTCTGCTGACCACAGAGCCGCTGTCCTGCGCTCACCACTCTGCCTCCGTCCTGCGCTCACCACTCTGCCTCCGTCCTGCGCTCACCACTCTGCCTCCGTCCTGCGCTCACCACTCTGCCTCACCACTCTGCCTCCGTCCTGCGCTCACCACTCTGCCTCCGTCCTGCGCTCACCACTCTGCCTCCGTCCTGCGCTCACACTCTGCCTCCGTCCTGCGCTCACCACTCTGCCTCCGTCCTGCGCTCACCACTCTGCCTCCATCCTGCGCTCACCACTGAGTCTCCTTCCTGCGCTCACCACTGAGCCTCCTTCCTGCGCTGACCACTGAGCCTCCTTCCTGCGCTGACCACTGAGCCTCCATCCTGTGCTGACCACTGAGCCTCCATCCTGTGCTGACCACTGAGCCATCTGTGCTGACCACGAGCCCTCCTGTGCTGACCACATCATCCGTGTACTGACCACAGAGCCGCCGTCCTCTGCTGACCACAGAGCCCCCGTCCTCTGCTAACCACAGAGCCCCCGTCCTCTGCTGACCACAGAGCCCCCGTCCTCTGCTGACCACAGAGCCCCCGTCCTCTGCTGACCACAGAGCCCCCGTCCTCTGCTGACCACAGAGCCCCCGTCCTCTGCTGACCACAGAGCCCCCGTCCTCTGCTGACCACAGAGCCCCCGTCCTCTGCTGACCACAGAGCCCCCGTCCTCTGCTGACCACAGAGCCCCCGTCCTCTGCTGACCACAGAGCCCCCGTCCTCTGCTGACCACAGAGCCCCGTCCTCTGCTGACCACAGAGCCGCCGTCCTCTGCTGACCACATCATGAGCCGCCGTTCCTACGCTCACCACTCTGCCTCCTTCCTGCGCTTACCACTCTGCCTCCTTCCGCGCTGACCACTCTGCCTCCTTCTGCGCTGACCACAGAGCCGCCGTCCTCTGCTGACCACAGAGCCGCCGTCCTCTGCTGACCACAGAGCCGCCGTCCTCTGCTGACCACAGAGCCGCCGTCCTCTGCTGACCACAGAGCCGCCGTCCTCTGCTGACCACAGAGCCGCCGTACTCTGCTGACCACAGAGCCGCCGTATACAGTGGCAACCACTGAGCCACCATATACAGTGCTAACCACTGAGCCACCATATACAGTGCTAACCACTGAGCCACCATATACAGTGCTAACCACTGAGCCACCATATAGTGCTAACCACTGAGCCACCGTATACAGTGCTAACCACTGAGCCACCGTATACAGTGCTAACCACTGAGCCACCGTACAGTGCTAACCACTGAGCCACCATACAGTGCTAACCACTGAGCCACCATATACAGTGCTAACCACAGAGGCACCATATACAGTGATAACCACTGAGCCACCGTATACAGTGCTATCCACTGAGCCACCGTATACAGTGCCAACCACTGAGCCACCATATACAGTGCCAACCACTGAGCCACCATATACAGTGCCAACCACTGAGCCACCATATACAGTGCCAACCACTGAGCCACCGTATACAGTGCCAACCACTGAGCCACCATATACAGTGCCAACCACTGAGCCACCGTATACAGTGCTAACCACTGATCCACTATATACAGTGCCAACCACTGAGCCACCGTATACTCTGCTACCCACTGAGCCACCATATACAGTGCTAACCACTGAGCCACCGTATACAGTGCTAACCACTGAGCCACCGTATACAGTGCTAACCACTCAGCCACCATATACAGTGCTAACCACTGAGCCACCGTATACAGTGCCAACCACTGAACCACTGTATACAGTGCTAACCACTGAGCCACCATATACAGTGCTAACCACTGAGCCACCATATACAGTGCCAACCACTGAGCCACCGTATACAGTGCTACCCACTGAGCCACCGTATACAATGCTAACCACTGAGCCACCATATACAGTGCTAACCACTGAGCCACCATATACAGTGCCAACCACTGAGCCACCGTATACAGTGCTACCCACTGAGCCACCGTATACAATGCTAACCACTGAGCCACCATATACAGTGCTAACCACTGAGCCACCGTATACAGTGCCAACCACTGAGCCACCATACAGTGCTAACCACTGAGCCACCATATACAGTGCTAACCACTGAGCCACCATACAATGCTAACCACTGAGTCACCATATACAGTGCTAACCACTGAGCCACCGTATGCTCTGCTACCCACTGAGCCACCTGTATACACACAATTCATTTCACTGCACTCCCCTAACTATTAGTAAATAAACTATATATGGATTCTAGACTACCCGATTCTTTAGAATCGGGCCGCCATCTAGTTATATATATAATATGGGCTGAAAGTGCACACTCCCAGCTGCAATATGAGAGTTTCCCCATCCAAATCGGAGAAAGGGTTTAGGAATTATAGCTCTGTAATGCATAGCCTCCTCTTTTTCAAGGGACCAAAAGTAATTGGACAACGGACTCTAAGGGCTGCAATTAACTCTGAAGGCGTCTCCCTCGTTAACCTGTAATCAATGAAGTAGTTAAAAGGTCAGGGGTGGATTCCAGGTGTGTGGTTTTGCATTTGGAAGCTGTTGCTGTGACCAGACAACATGCGGTCAAAGGAACTCTCAATTGAGGTGAAGCAGAACATCCTGAGGCTGAAAAAAAAGAAAAAATCCATCAGAGAGATAGCAGACACGCTTGGAGTAGCAAAATCAACAGTTGGGTACATTCTGAGAAAAAAGGAATTGACTGGTGAGCTTGGGAACTCTAAAAGGCCTGGGCGTCCACGGATGACAACAGTGGTGGATGATCGCCTCATACTTTATTTGGTGAAGAAGAACTCGTTCACAACATCAACTGAAGTCCAGAACACTCTCAGTGAAGTAGGTGTATCTGTCTCTAAGTCAACAGTAAAGAGAAGACTCCATGACAGTAAATACAAAAAGTTCACATCTAGATGCAAACCATTCATCAATTCCAAAGATAGACAGGCCAGAGTTAAATTTGCTGAAAAACACCTCAAGAAGCCAGCTCAGTTCTGAAAAAGTATTCTATGGACAGATGAGACAAAGATCAACCTGTACCAGAATGATGGGAAGAAAAAAGTTTGGAGAAGAAAGAGAACGGCACATGATCCAAGGCACACCACATCCTCTGTAAAACATGGTGGAGGCAACGTGATGGCATGGGCATGCATGGCTTTCAATGGCACTGGGTCACTTGTGTTTATTGATGACATAACAGCAGACAAGAGTAGCCGGATGAATTCTGAAGTGTACCAGGATATACTTTCAGCCCAGATTCAGCCAAATGCTGGAAAGTTGATTGGACGGCGCTTCATAGTACAGATGGACAATGACCCCAAGCATACAGCCAAAGCTACCCAGGAGTTCATGAGTGCAAAAAAGTGGAACATTCTGCAATGGCCAAGTCAATCACCAGATCTTAACCCAATTGAGCATGCATTTCACTTGCTCAAATCCAGACTTAAGACGGAAAGACACACAAACAAGCAAGACCTAAAGGCTGCGGCTGTAAAGGCCTGGCAAAGCATTAAGAAGGAGGAAACCCAGCGTTTGGTGATGTCCATGGGTTCCAGACTTAAGGCAGTGATTGCCTCCAAAGGATTCGCAACAAAATATTGAAAATAAAAATATTTTGTTTGGGTTATGTTTATTTGTCCAATTACTTTTGACCTCCTAAAATGTGGAGTGTTTGTAAAGAAATGTGTACAATTCCTACATTTTCTATCAGATATTTTTATTCAACCCTTCAAATTAAACGTTACAATCTGCACTTGAATTCTGTTGTAGAGGTTTCATTTCAAATCCAATGTGGTGGCATGCAGAGCCCAACTCGCGAAAATTGTGTCACTGTCCAAATATTTCTGGCCCTAACTGTATATCCGGAGCTGAGTGAAGGCCATATACCGATGTGACAACACCTGGCATGACGTCATGGGCGTTGATTGGTTGCTCGCGGCCATGTGATATGTGACGTCATGTGATGTGCTTATCACATTACCGCCAATCATTGCCCATGATGTCACGCAAGGTCCTGTCACATCGGTACATGGCCTTGGCTCAGCTCCGGATAGCACTAACAAGCCGGCAGAGGGTAAGTATTAATTCTTTGTCATGTTTAACACCTCTGACTTTCTTTAATTTTGATTTCGCAGTGTATATTAATACACTGCGAAATCAAATGGGGCTGTCACACATGTCACAGAGGGGAGGAGGAACCAGGATTCTTCCTCCCCCTCTGTGACATTAGATCTAGCAGGGCCGCGCCCTATGGGAAAAAGCACCAGCGCTGCTGCGTAAAGAAATGACATGTCAATTCTTTTTACGACGGTGCTTTTTCCCATAAAAGTGCTACGTACTTTGTACGGCAAAGTGAATTTCACATTCACTTTGCCGGCAGACACAAGGCACATTGCGCATTTTTGAAAAGTGCGCACAAAAAAGTGCTAAAAAATGCGCTAAAAAATGTGTGAACGTAGCCTAAGAGAGAGAGAGTGTGGTCTGGGCAACTACTTTTATAACCTTAGAAAGGGGGCATGTGCAGAAATCCCTCTCTATCATTGGCTGTAACAGGGGCATGTGGATTGGCTTATATTGATTATAAACCCCCAGTACCCAGGGCTTTTCCTCCCATCTTGACCAAGAGCTGGCCAGTTGGAGAACTGGTTTTTCAGGTTTATTGATGAATGAGAATTACCTTGTCTTTGTGTTTCTCCTCAATCCCAAAACATGAAGGTGAACTACTATATATATATATATATATATATATATATATATATATATATATATATATACACACACATATATACATACAGGGTGGGCCATTTATATTAATGCACCTAGATAAAATGGGAATGGTTGGTGATATCTACTTCCTGTTTGTGGCATATTAGTATATGGGAGGGGGAAAACTTTTCCAGATGGATGGGCCATCTGATTCATGTAGCAAATTCAGATATCCAGTGGCATTGAGGTTTCCATTGATGAAGAATGTCCCCACTATCTTTGTACCCCATATACCACACCATACCATCACTTTTTGTGTTCCACCAGTCTTGGAGGGATCTATCCACTGTGGGTTAGTGTCAGACCAATTGCGCTGGTTTTGTTTGTTAACTTCACCATTCACAAAAAAGTTTGCCTCATCACTCATCTGAAGGCAATTGTCTATGCTGTGAAGATACGAGATGTGCAGCATCTGAAACAACAGATACTGGAAGCCTGTGCAAGCATTTCTTCTGCGGTGTTGATATCAGTGTGTCAAGAGTGGGAGTAGAGGGTTGCATTGACAATCCAACACAATGGGCAGCACTTTGAACACATTTTATAGGTGGTCATAAACTTGTAAATAACTCATGAAAAAATAAGGTTATGTTAAAACCAAGCACACAATTGTTTTTCTTATGTGATTCTCAATAAGTTTGATGTGTCACATGACCCTCTTCCCATTGAAAAAAATAAAGTTGTATCCAAATTACCAAGTTCAAAATGGCCGCCATGGTCACCTCCCATCTGGGAAAATGTTCCCCCTCCCATATACTAATGTGCCACAAACAGGAAGTTGATATCATCAACCATTCCCATTTTATTTAGGTGCATCCATATAAATGGCCCACCCTGTATAAATAAAGAGAGATATATATAAATATATGTAATATTAATTATTAATTATGCCATCACTTCCCCCTCAACAGCTACTCTCCCAGAGGAGCAATGCGGCTAAAAGTCTCCTAACTGCTAGCATTCAGAATTAATGTCAATACGGAGAGTAGCTATTCCCTTGACCAATTAATGATGTTCTTCCCATGGTTGAAATATCTCAATACATTCTTTGGAACTTTAAAGAGGCATCATGAATTCAGAAATATATGTAATAATTCAACATCCAAATCCATCTATAGAATAGTATGATTGTTTACTTATTTTCACCATCAACCTAAAGCAATACTAAGAAATAAAACCAGATATGGAACTAAAGTAAAACTCTGCAGTGGTGCAAATTCACACTGGCCTCATAATGGAAAAAACAACAAAAATACAAATGAGCAAATACCCTAAAATGATAAAATAAATTAGGGTACTTGGTGACATAGATATGATCATATAAATGCATAAGCTGTCCCACCAGCGACAAGGTGACCCTATTGGGACAGCATTGCTGCTAATCATCTCCCCACTGCTGGCATTCAGGATTAATCTTAATATGGAGAGTAGCTATTCCCTAGCCAATTAATGATGTTCTTCCCATGGTTGAAATCTCACAATACATTCTTTGAAACTTTAATGAGACATCAGGAATTCAAGAATAAATGAAAGCGATTATGACTTTGAGGAAGCTGCTTAAATGTGGCACTGGAGTTTCTCTACTTCCTTACTGAAGTGCAAATTTGCATATTTGCATATATCTGAGAGGAGGGAAGTGGCTTACAATCTCCTCACCTACTTCGCTGTCTCCATAAGGTTGTTAGCAAGCTCCCGGAATAAATGTAATAATTCATCATCCAAATCCATCTATAGAATAGTATGATTGTTTAGTTATCTTCACCAGCAGCCTAAAGCAATACTAACCTGGATTTTCCAGCAGTTCTGCATGGCAAAATAATTACAAGCATTTTACAATTTTGCATCATAGTGGTTAAATTTGGTCATATATGGCCAGTTTAACAGTGATTTCACCATAGTAGCAAAACTACGTTGCTTCAAGTTCTAGATATTGTGCTAGTTACCAAAATTTAAAAAAAGAATCAAATTATTAAACTTGCTATGGATGAAAACAAATTTTCAATTTTAGTCAATAGGTTTGGTTACAGCTTTACTCACTGTTTAGCTACAGCATGTTTGATATTTTGTTTTTGTTGCACATTTAGATAATTTATCTGCCATTTCTTTAAGGGTTTTCCTGGCATGAAAGGAGAAAAGGTTAGTGGCCGAGCATAAGTACTAACTAGAGTTTGTGCTAATTATCTGAGAACCAAGCTCTCTAGATTTCAGTTGTCCAGGATCATTACTAAATATCACCTGTTTTTTTATGTTTCCTTGTTCTATGAGCTACTATTGGTTTTGAATCCTGAAAAACTGTGACTAGGAGATGAACTAAACTGCTTTTCTAAAGTACACATACAGTACTGTAACTAAAGATAATGAGTAGAGATGGGTGAACCTTTTGAAGTTCGGGCGGTTAAGCCAAACTTTTTGGCGCACTGTTCGTGACTCTGAACTTGACCCTACCTCAATAGAAGTCACGGATTGGCAGCTCAGCTCTTCACCCACATACAGCCATGAGTAAAACACGTCCGGGGGCTGGTACAGAGTTTTATTTTTTTACCAAATTAATTTTGGACACACACTAAAACCCAAAATTTAGGCTTTAAAGCCCATAGTGAGCCGATCAAACACTGCACACGACTCGCACTGGGCCAAGCACCAACTGTACCTGACCACAGCGATATTCACTCCAGTGGAAATGTAAAGCACCCAAACTCCAAACCCTGAACAGGTTTGCACAACACCGGGAAGTTTGTCGACCCATATCAAACTGAACCTTGAAAGGTTCGCTCATCTCTAACACTGAGCATTTAACATGTCAATTAAAAACTGCTAGTAGTGATTCACCAACATTAAGGCTTGAGATCTAGGAGAAAAGAAGCAATAGGCTTATACGGTGCGATTCACAAAAGGTTTTACACTAGAATTCTGGCATGAAAGTTTTGATAAGCCACAAAATGTTGGCGTAGAATTTTTTTTGTCATTTTTACAACAGTTTTTCCCAGATCAGCCAAAATCTGAAGAGATGGGGTACAGTGGAGGTGGGATGCCACAGCTTGTCTAATTCATGACAAGATAGTTTTCTACACCAGAAATTTCACTCCAGTCTCAGATTTCAGTAAGATCCTTGTCACTGCAAATGGAGGAACACACCACTCGTCAGACTCTCCTGAGCCTTTGTATACTTTATTGGAAATATTTAAAAACTAGCATTCTCAATGACAACATTGGAGGGCCACAGAAGTTGTTGTGCTTATGAACTGAGCCTAAAGTGTCTTGGATACGTCCATGCATCTTGTGTTTATGGAAAGCAGTATCAGGCCTTTTTACATTAGCCAATGATCATTAGAACGAATATTCATAGGTACAAGCCAGTGGATACATGCCTAGCAGTAAACATTCATTTGTCAGATGAGGGCACCTTTTTACTTGGATGAAGATCTGTGAGGACGTTGTGCAGCTAACAGTAATGCAAACCAAGTAATGCAAGAAAAACCTTTCTATTTCTCTCCTGATCTCTGCGTTGCCATGACCAGTTACGTGTTTTGAAGGCGACTGTCTCGTGCAGTTTAGTAGATAAGCCAGCCTCCTAAATTTGTTGGCTTTGCTATGAAACCATTTTTTTTTTTACTTAGATAGTTCAGAACGGGCTATTTTTAAAGAATAGTATAGTCTGTTGTGTATATTTTGGGTTTACCTGTTTTTAATTTTTTGCCGTTTCTGGATTGTCTGCCATGTTGATTTCTTCTTCCTCTCTGGGTTTTTCCAGTGTAGACTGTTTCCTTTTTTGCCTTTTTTAGTGGAGTTTCATTATGTTGGACATACTGTACTTTATTCTGAGTCCTAACTAAACAGCAGCAAGGGATAGATCAGCGATGTAGAACTGCTCTCCTGACTCACACAGCAGTCTCAGTTTATTGTATGTGATCCTTCCGAAGCCTTTGCTTCCTGCTTGTGATAGCTTTCTCTCTGTCAGCTCTTACAAGAAGGAGGCAAGTTGTGCAATCTGAAGCTGCGTCTCAAAGGACACAGAGTAATCTGCATACATTAATTAGGTATAGGCTGGCAATATGAGAGAGATGAGTTTTATAACTCCGCATCTCGATATTGTACAGACTTACTAAATTGATCAATGCTCTCCGATATGCGGCTGAAATACCTTGAGCTTCACTGTGAACCTATAAAACTCAGGTTTGAGCTTGGAAAGGAGGGAAGGATTTGAAGCTGCAAGGAGGGACTTGATAGGTGATGAATGATGTCATCCTGTGGTTCTCAGTTAGTCAGAGACTTACCTCCTATCTACACAGGAGAAGTGGTAAATCACAAGACCAAGTCACCCAAAATGAAAGAGTATTCAACTGGGATGCAGCAAAAAAGACATTTATAAACATTTAAATCGTGATAATTAAGAACATACCATTACTCAATTAATTACATATTTTCAGAACAATAAACATATCTTTCATGACCATATACCGTACATATTTTTTTTCCATGTTTACATCCCATTGAAAAACTCCACAGTCATAGAATATTCTGCTGTTGTAGGTTTGATATACAGTACATTGAAATTGAGTAAAATGTCTGACTATAATTGCTTCATGTATATAGAATGATGTTTTGTATACACAAGCATAATAACATTTAATATCTTTTGTAACATTTTTATATCCAGGGTATGAAAGGAGATATGGGAGAAATGGGTCCCAAAGGTGAACAGGTAATATGCTCTATTGAATGGGTGTTGAAGTTCTTAAGGATGTTGGATACGTACATATCATTAGTCGCTCTCTCCTGGAACACAAAATGATCATCAGAACAATTTCTATCAATTAGGTTGTGGTCCCACTGGCGAGAGACATGCACGGCCATCCGCAGTCCAGACAGAAGCGTGTCAGCTACATGTATTTCTATACAGCTGACACGCTCCTGTCTGGAGAGCAGGCAGCCGTGCCTGTTATTGCGAATTTGCGATGCAAGTCTCTCGCATGTCTCTTGCATGACCCTTGCCAGAAAGTTATTGAACTGTTCTTCTAATATGTGAATCCCTATCCAGCATTGTGTAAATTAATATGAAGGGAGATGACTGCTTATGTCAAGATTCAACAGTTGGACTGCATTTATTATAGGCAAAGAGAGCTGGAGTAGCTGAGGAATTAGAAACATTGTTAACCAAAGAGGTATCCTTATGTCTGTATTTATCCTTTACAGGGCTTTATGGGTCTTCCAGGAATGCTCGGGCAAAAAGTAAGTACTGTGATTTCCAAATCCACCTTTATTGAGAACCTGTCAGCACAATTGTGTAATATAAAGTAAAGTATGACTGCAATGGGGCTGTATTACTGATCATTGATACCTTTAGTGAACAAATCAACTTTGTTGTTCTCCTTTGACCATCATTTCAAGTTTTTTGCTAACTACATTTCTGTGCACAGGGGTTGGACTATTCTCTGGGTTTTCTCACTGTTTGATTCTCCATCTTCTCCGCCCGCCTCCAGTCTTTGAATGATGTGTCTTGGTTTTCTTTAGTGACCTCTGACTCCTGTGTTTGACATGTTGCATCAGCGCCTTCATTGCAGTGAGCGGTGCTCCCGCAGATTGAGTTCTCAGCTTGTTTTCTATAATGTAGCACCGTCATTGCTGTCGGCAGCACATCGGCATATTGAGTTCTCGACGCAATTAAATATTTTAGATAAAACTGCACATTCGCCACCCAGGGCAGAGGCACAAGATTTCAAACATAGGATAAATTGTTTACATTGTATATTTAAAGTAAACTGTGGGTGTGATTCGACCAGGATTCACCTAGTGTAGTAGTGATAATCTCCTGCTGATAAAATATTCCTTGTATTGAAACAACAGCACATCTACTTATATAATCCGCAGTTGGGAATTCGGGCGTTGTCGCCGAATCCCAACATGCTTTGCGGGACTGCGAGTGATGACGCGCAGCGTCATCACGAGCCGCAGACCCGCACCACTGTAAAAAAAAAAAAAAAAGTTAATGCTCACCTCTCCCCGAGCCCCCGCCGTCTCCTGCCGTCTTCTTCCAAGCTTCCGGTGGCTGCCACAGGCTCCGAGTGTCTGCAGAGCTCTTCTATTGCAGTTCAAGGACCTGTGGTGATGTCACAGTCACATGACACCAGGTTACTCCATGGTAACCTGGTGTCACGTGACTGTGACATCACCACAGGTCCTTGAACTGCAATAGAAGAGCTCTGCAGACACTCGGAGCCTGTGGCAGCCACCGGAAGCTTGGAGGAAGACGGCAGGAGACGGCGGGGGCTCGGGGAGAGGTGAGCATTAACTTTTTTTTTTTTTTTAACCCCTGCCTTCCTGTTTGGAGACCTTTTACTGTACTGAGCATGCTCAGTACAGTAAATGTCTCCTCCAGCCTCACAGCCTCCCCATCCTCACTGCCTCCTCCAGCCTCAGTCTCCTCCAGCCTCACAGTCTCCTCCAGCCTCACAGCCTCCCCATCCTCACAGCCTCCTACAGCCTCCTCCAGCCTCACAGCCTCCCCATCCTCACAGCCTCCTACAGCCTCACACCCTCCTCAAGCCTCACAGCCTCCCCATCCTCACAGCCTCCTCCAGCCTCACAGCCTCCTCCAGCCTCACAGCCTCCCCATCCTCACAGCCTCCTCCAGCCTCACACCCTCCTCCAGCCTCACAGCCTCCTCCAGCCTCACTGTCTCCTCCAGCCTCACATCCTCCTCCAGCCTCACAGCCTCCCCATCCTCACAGCCTCCTCCAGCCTCACAGCCTCCTCCAGCCTCACAGCCTCCTCCAGCCTCACACCCTCCTCCAGCCTCACAGCCTCCTCCAGCCTCACAGCCTCCCCATCCTCACTGCCTCCTCCAGCCTCACTGTCTCCTCCAGCCTCACATCCTCCTCCAGCCTCACAGCCTCCCCATCCTCACAGCCTTTTCCAGCCTCACAGCCTCCTCCAGCCTCACAGCCTCCCCAGCCTCACCGCCTCCTCCAGCCTCACAGCCTCCTCCAGCCTCACAGCCTCCTCCAGCCTCACAGCCTCCCCATCCTCACTGCCTCCTCCAGCCTCACAGTCTCCTCCAGCCTCACATCCTCCTCCAGCCTCACAGCCTCCCCATCCTCACAGCCTCCTCCAGCCTCCTCCAGCCTCACAGCCTCCCCATCCTCACAGCCTCCTCCACCCTCACATCCTCCTCCAGCCTCACAGCCTCCTCCAGCCTCACAGCCTCCTCCAGCCTCACAGCCTCCTCCAGTCTCACACCCTCCTCCAGCCTCACTGCCTCCTCCAGCCTCACAGCCTCCCCATCCTCACAGCCTCCTCCAGCCTCACATCCTCCTCCAGCCTCACAGCCTCCTCCAGCCTCACAGCCTCCCCATCCTCACAGCCTCCTCCAGCCTCACAGCCTCCTCCAGCCTCACACCCTCCTCCAGCCTCACTGCCTCCTCCAGCCTCACAGCCTCCCCATCCTCACAGCCTCCTCCAGCCTCACATCCTCCTCCAGCCTCACAGCCTCCTCCAGCCTCACAGCCTCCTCCAGCCTCACAGCCTCCCCATCCTCACAGCCTCCTCCAGCCTCACAGCCTCCCCATCCTCACAGCCTCCTACAGCCTCACAGCCTCCTCCAGCCTCACAGCCTCCCCATCCTCACAGCCTCCTCCACCCTTACATCCTCCTCCAGCCTCACAGCCTCCTCCAGCCTCACAGCCTCCTCCAGCCTCACAGCATCCTCCATCCTCAGCCGCACTACCTGACACCGCTGCCATCCTGCCAACCGTCGGCCCCGCACCATCGCCACCGCCCTCGCGCCCTCTGCGAGGTCCATGCTGCCCGGATGCCGCCGGAGCCTTCCGCCCCTCGCCACTCTCTCACCGCTGGGCTCTCAATGTCGCCATGCTGCTGGAGTAGCGGTCTACGGGCTGTGGCCGGGTGCCGGGAGCCAGGGACGTCGTCCTGTGGCCGCCAACAGCCAATGGGAGTGAGCGGACCGTGTCAGCCTGCAAAGCCTGACACGCCCCGCTCACTCCCATTGCCTGCCCCTGCAAGCGGATTGGGCGCTGTGTTGTACACACAGGACGCCCATCCCATTGCCAAGGACTTGGCGTCCTAGACCAATCGGATGACCGTCCTGTCTTTACCACACACCGCCCAATCCGCTCCTTCCGCTCAGGTCACATGTGTGACCTGAGGGCAAGAACTGATCCCTCTCTGCATCACCCAACCCGCCGCAGAGGACAATGCCGTGTGACTGGGGCTGCGATCAGCCCCAGCATGCAGCCACGTCCTGCCGCCGAGCGGTGATGTCACCCCTCCAGCCGCATCTCTCCTCACCCCTCCAGCCAGACCTCTCCTCACCCCTCCATCTGGACCTCTCCTCACCACTCCAGCCTCTGCTCTCCTCACCCCTCCAGCCTCTGCTCCCCTCACTCCTCCAGCCTCCCGCCACATCATACTCTGCTATCCACAGAGCCCCCTCTATACTCTGACACCCACAGAGCCGCCTGTATACTCTCCTACCCACACAGCCGCCTGTATACTCTGCTACCCACAGAGCTGCCTCTATACTCTGCTACCCACAGAGCCGCCTCTATACTCTGCTACCCACAGAGCCGCCTGTATACTCTCCTACCCACAGACCCGCCTGTATTCTCTGCTACCCACAGAGCCGTTTCTATATTCTGCTACCCACACAGCCGCCTCTATACTCTGCTACCCACAGAGCCTTATCTATACTCTGCTACACACAGAGCCGCCTGTATAATCTGCTAACCACAAACCCGCCTGTATACTCTGCTACCCACAGAGCCGCCTGTATACTTTTCTACCCAGAGAGCCGCCTGTATAATCTGCTACCCTCAGAGCAGTCTGTATGCTCTGCTACCCACAGACCCGCCTGTATAGTCTGCTACCCACAGAGCCCCATATATACTCTACTAGCCACTCACCCGCCTGTATACACACAATTCATTTCACCGCGCTCCCGATGCAATTGCATCGGGCCTTTTTACTAGTAGCTTAATAAGTGACATATCGCTGAAATCAGTGTCTCAGCACCTACCTCATGCTGACCTCAAATTACATAGATTACAAAAGATTCCCATTAAACTTGTTTCAGGCTCAAGAGCTGGAATCCTGATTCTCCTAGATGTGCGTGAAACAGCTTGAAAACTTGTCTTCTTTGTTGTAGCAGGCACTTTAGTTTTGCCTACATTAGATAACTATGTGAGTCTATAGTAAAGGGCGGAGACACACTATGTGAGACTCCTGCAAGATACTCGCATGAGTCTTGCATGCCTCACCCCGGAACGCCCACCGACTCTCTGGACAGGAGTGTAGAGCTGCATGTGTTTCTATGGGGCTGACACGCTCCTGTCCAGAGAGCCGGCAGCCATGCTGGACGAGGCATGCAAGACTCGTGTGAGTATTTCGCATGCATCTCGCATAGTGTGTCTCCCTCCAAAGACTGAAGCAGACTTCACTTACGTCACACTCACCCTGCACTCCGATCACACTCACCCTGCACTCAGGTTACACTCACCCTGCACTCACAACACACTCACCCTGCACTCAGATCACACTCACTCTGCACTCACTTTACACTCACCCTGCAATCCTGCCACACTCACCCTGCACTCCTGTCACACTCACCCTGCACTCAGATCACACTCACCCTGCACTCACATCACACTCACTCTTCACTCAGATCACACTCACCCTGCACTCAGGTCACACTCACCCTGCATTCAGATCCCACTCACTCTACACTCAGATAACACTCCCCCTGCACTCACATCACACTCACCCTGCATTCAAATCACACTCACTCTGCACTCAGATCACACTCACTCTGTACTCAGATCACACTCACCCTGCACGCAGGTCACACTCACCCTGCACTCAGATCACACTCACTCTGTACTCACATCACAATTACCCTGCACTCCAGTCACACTCACCATGCACTCCCATCACACTCACCCTGCACTCACGTCACACTTAGCCCTGCACTCACGTCACTTTCACCCTGCACTCACCTCACACTTGGCCCTACACTCATCTTGCACTTACGTCACACTGTCTCTCTCTAACGGAAATCCCGTGTCGCTGATACAGAGAAACAGGCGCAGTCAGCCCAGTCTCCCAGCCCCCCCTCCACTCAGTCTCCCGCCCACTGCTCAACCGCTCCATGCTCCCTCCCGGCCGCTGCTCCATGCTCCATCTGCCCACCGCTCCATCTCCCCGTCACTCACCCCGCCATTCTTCTTTTCACGGCATAGACTTCAGAAATTCAAAGGCTGCAGGGGGGGGGGGCAGAGCTATCAAAGGGGGCGTCGTAGTGGCCGTGACCGAGGACATGCCCACCATATCAGGGCAATGCACGCCCATTATGACACCCGCTGTTAACTCTGCCCCCGATGTCTTGGGATTGCTGATGTCTATGCTGGAGGAAGAAGAAAACGACATGCTGGGGTGAGCGGCGGCTGAACAGAAGCCTGGAGCGGGTGAGAACTGAGGGGGGCCACCGCCGCACACCAGCACCGCTGCACACAGACACCGCCGCACACCCACACCTCCACTCATTGACACTGCTGTACACCGACACCTCTGAACACTGGCACTGCTGTAGGTATCTACTATATAATCGTCTAAATCTGTCTGTTTGTCTGTAACGGAAATCCTGCATCGCAGATTGGTCGCGCCAGCCGCCCGCGACCAATCAGCGACAGGCGCAGTCCGGCCATGAATTGAAGCGGGATTTGAACCTCGCTTTGCTGATTGGTCGCACCCGGCCGGCTGCAACCAATCAGCGATATTGGCGCAGAATTTAAACCCAGGTTCACATTGCATTATTCTTAAATCTTCATAAATAGACTACATACATATTCTAGAACACCTGGTGCGTTATAATCGGGCCATCATCTAGTTTAATTAGTAAAAGGCTACAGCATTGTGGATGCAGCTGTGGAGTATTATACAGCTGATAATTGAGGATTTGTACAAAACAAATAAAGAAATGTATTTACAAATTTTTATGTTTTTATGAACTTTAAAGTTATATATAACTGAACTATATTTTTCATGGGCACCATTCTAGGTTTAGACCTGCATTGCTCAAATCAGAGCAATGAAACCACTAATATTTATGTTATCTTCAAATGAACATGATATCCCTGTGGTTTATCCTAAATACATTATAACCACAGATGACTCCAGGATCAGATGTAAGTAAGTTTGCTTGGTGGCTCTTGAGGGATTCCATACTTCATTTACTGTTTCATGTTACAATCATTTACCCTTTGCTTTCTGAACTTATGTCACCTCCTGGCTTGTTTTCCATACACTCCTGACAGTGAGGAAGCTACAATGCATTGCATTACCCGCAGTACTGTTCTTATTAACTAGCTAAATATAGCATTACTTACTGGCAGCAACTCTGATTATCTGTGATAATCATATAATTTCTAAATAAGGATCATGCTAAGGAAATGTGTTCTGTTTCTCTAACTTGAAGATGAACCCAACAAGGGAAAATGATATAATGAGCCTAATTGAGTCTAGAAGTAGAAATCAAATTGTATTCATGTTGTCTTTGGAAAACAGAAATGAGAAGGTAATTTATGTTAAGGTGTATTAACTTCAACTTCATCACGCAACGAGATGAACAGAAATAGATGCATGTACTGAAAGCTGATATACTGTGCGGAGCGCACTTCATTTATTGCATCCGGAAATGAAATACAGGTATCTCCTCTGTCACATTGACTCCAGCTGTAAAAAAAAAAGCAAAATGCCCGAGTAACAGTGTTTTCACGTATTTCTTTTTATCCATTTTCTTGCAGTCTTACATGTTACAGACTACGTCTTATTCATAGCTCAGTATTTTTGTCTGTCAAAATCAGGAGTAGAACCTACAAGATAGACAAATTATATATAAGTGTAAAACCCATTTAAGTTTTTATTTAATAATAATCTGGAAGAAGTGATTATAATAAACTTTCAAATATACTTTATTAATGAAATCTATAAAAAAAACTTTTAAATCCTTCAACATGGTGTCCCCACTAGACTGTGTCTGAAGCTCATTCTAAGTTAGATCTGTCTTCACTTCTCACACAGACTGAATACAGCCAGATTACCATATAAGGGAGGGGGGTGTGGTCTTACGCAGCATACCTGTCTACCATGGCTACAGCTGATCTGTATTGTCAGTTTACTTTATGCAGGGACAGTGTGAGCGCAGGCTGTCAGCACACACCTCCTGTGAAATCTTATCTCCTCTATTCACATTGGCTCTGCTCCTTGCAATCAGCTGATAACACAGAACAGTACAATGTGAATGGAGGAGTCAGATAAGATCACAGCCTGAGATCACACTGTCCCTACATGAGGTAAATTGATACACTGATAAGCGGTGAAGGCCCTGCCCACCACCTAGCATATGTCAGGGTAAGAAATAGCCTAGGGGGACATCTTCTGGAAGGATTTATTTAAGGTTTTATTCCAGATTTCACTTATGAAATGTATTTGAAAGTTTATTAAAAGCACTTGCTCTACATTATTATTAAATAAACATTTTAATGGCAGTTACACTTTAAATACTGACCAAAAATATGACGTGTTAATATGGCCTATAGGTTTCTATCTTTAGCTTTAGGTTATTCAATGGAATATGTCACCAGGCTTTTGCTATTTGCTACCCCTTCTGGCAGCAGCATAATGTGGAGGCACAGACTCTGATTCCAGCGATTTGTCACTTACTGTGCTGCGTGCAGTCATTTTGATACAATCACTGATTTTTTTTACATTTTTTTAACCAATAACTTTTTTATTAAGGTTTAAACATAAGTACAAAAGAACAGGCATCACTATGACATACAAAATTTGTCTGCCAAAGCAATGTGTCCTCAATAGCAGGGTAGGAGGGAGAAGGGAGGGGACCAGTCAGCAGGGAAGGGTAGGGGGAAGAAAGTAGGGACAAAACTTTATGCAGACATAAAAAAGGAGTGAGGGAAACATGCATGAACACTGTACTAATAAGTTTCTAGGTCCAGTAGTAAATAATTTAAGCAGTTTATACAACAGAATGGAAACTAGAAGAAATACAAGGGTCCCACCAGGACACCTTATTTTTCCTGATAAGGTTGTGCGCCAGAATGGTTTCATATTGGTGATGAAGTTCTAATTGAGCAATTAGTTCAGCTTTAGAGGGAGTGATGTGGGATCTCCAATGTCTGGCCACACATTGTCTAACAGCAATTAAGATGTTAGTAATTATTGGTCTGATTGGAAGCGGAAGATCTTCTAACCCGATGCCCAAAAATGCCATGGGAGCAGTTAAAGTGAGAAGGACTTGGGTTACTGATATAATTACGGATTCCACTTCTTTACAAAACATTTGAATTTTGGGGCAGTCCCACCATACATGGACCATTGTGCCTATTTGTGAACATTCCTTCCAACACATTAGGGGTATTAGGAGTCTTAAATTTAGCCAGTTTAGTAGGGGTAATGTACCAATTTAGGTGGAGCTTCTTGGCCTGTTCTAAGTGATTAATGCAAGATGAAAATTTGGCAGCATGAACCGAGGCATAACGCCACGCCTCTAATGAGGATGTGAATGACAGGCGGGATTCCCAAGTAAGCATGAAAGGAAGCTTGGTAGAGCCTCCTGGAGCCAGAAGTGCCTTATACATAATAGATATCCAATGCCGTGCAGAGCAATTTGCCTTAAAAAAAACCGTTGCAGGGTACAGTCCACGCTAAAATGTTTCAGGCCCTCCAGATCAAAAAGGTCCTGGAGAGTCAGAACACCCCCATCCCTCAATCGAGCCAGTGAGAGGTCCCTGACCAAAAGCTCCAGTGCCTAAAGTGAGATGTATCTGAATAAAAAGGGTAAATGCTCTGTGCCAAGAGACAACCAGGTCTACAGCAGTGATGACATATTATTGAGGAGGGGTAGGTGCTTAACCGGTTGTAACAAAGTAGCTTCCAACAGGAGCCTAGTGGATCCCTTCGGAGAGAATTGAGCCTCAATATCTAACCACAGGCTGATAGGAGTGTCGGGCCCACTGGGATGGGGTACTCGTACCGGACCGGTCTGTTGCTGGGGAAGTCTTGGGTGGTCCTGGTCCGGTCCGTGTCCCGGGCTCGCCAATAAAAGGGGATATTTACAGGGGTTGTCAGTCGTGACGCCACCCACTTGATGCGGCCTGTGATGGGGGCCGCCGCTGCTGCAGAGCCTCCGGGGATGATGTAATGGCAGCTTAGGTGGTATAGTTCCAGTGGGTAGAACTGTGTTCCCCGGGGCAGTAAGGGTTAAGTCTATTGTGGAGTGTGTAGCACACTTACTTTGCAGACGCTGCAGGGATCTCTCCTCTTTGCTGGTGCTGACAGGCTGTATCCTGTATGGAGAGAATCACTTTCATGCAGAAACACAAGGGAAGCAGTTCCAGGGTTTTCCGTGTTTACTCTCAGTTCTTCAAGTCACTTTACAGTTCAGTTACAGTTCTTACAAAGTTCAAGTACAGTTCTTAACACACGGGCACATTCTCCCTCTCCGAGTTCCCTTTGCTCTGCAGCCAGGCCTCTCTCTCTGTGACCCCTCACACAGTCTGCAGTGTCCTTTCCAGGCTATTACGGTCTCCGTCTCCACGGGTGTGTGTGTGTGAAACGCTGGACAGTATGGCGGTGACTCGGGCCCCTGTGAGTCCTTAGTTTGTCACTGAGCTGCCTGTCCTTTGGGTAGGGATCTCAATCTGGAACTAAGACCCCCCGTCGTGTTGTTTGGGGATGCCGGGTAAACTACGGTCCCCTCTAGAGCCGACACTCTACTTTAGCCCAGCCTCCAGCAGTCCTCAAGTCTGAGGCTCTACCAGGCTCTTTTCCTTCTGCGTCTCTCGGTATAATAGGAGGCTACTCCGCCTGCAGTCGGTTGCTTTAGCTGTGGTTCTAGGGCCCGGGTTACACTGTCCCTCTCTGCTCTCCACACTCCTAGGGATCTGGCTCTGGATAGGCTTTCTCTCTCCTCCGGCTCACACTGGCTCGGTACAGATTCTGCGTTCCTTATGCCCTCACTCTTCCAGGACGTGTGGCTTTCTCCTGCTCAGCTTCAGCTGAACCTGCTGGTGTTCTCTGGCCTGTGCTCCTCAGCTTCTGGTCTTTACTTTTCAGCTCACTGTGGCCTACTGAACACCTTCCTCCTCCCCCTTTCCTATATACTGTCAAGTCACCTGACTACGGGTGTGCCCAACCCACTCCTCTAAATCCACCACCCCTCAATCTCATAGAGTCTCTAATCTCAGGCTGGATGCTACCTTCTGTACGTGGGTTGTGTGGGCTGTGAGGGTGTTGGTGTGCAACAAGTGTCCTACCTGCCTGGCTGCAGTTCCCTTTGTGGCCTCCTGGATGCAGGGGCGCCACAGGAGCTCAATCCAACCATAACTTAGCGGGCTCCAAAAGAGCAGCCCTATGGTAGGAGCGAGGGTCCAGGACGCTGAGCCACCCTCAGCAAATGGAAGAGTCATGATTTTGTGAGATACCCAGTGGGGTTTATTGTTCCAGGCAAAGCGTTCAGCGTCGACTGAAAGGCCAAAATGCATTTATGAGGAAAATAAAGAGAGAGGCATCTAAACAGGTATATCAATTTGGGAAGTATTATCATTTTAACAACTTGCATCCTAGCCATCCAAGAGAGAGAGGATGCTGAGAGCTTACCCAAGAGATTGCAAATTTTTTGTAGGAGTGAGTCGCAGTTAAGTTTAACAATCTTTGGGAGATGAGTAATTTTAATCCCGAGGTATGTAAAACCCGTGGTTGATCAAATGAAGGGGTATTAGCCTTGAATAGCAATTTGTACAGGGGCAGATAGGTTCAGAAGGAAAAGGGAGGATTTTGGAAAGGTTAAGTTTGCAAAGGGAAGCCCGTGAAAAGCTCTCCAAGATGGACATAACTTCGTCAATCGAATCCATGGAATTCGTACATGTTAGAATAACGTCATCAGCGTACAATCCTATTTTGTAGGATTTCTCGCCAACCCGTATCCCCTCAATATTAGGATTACTTCAAATTATGAAAGCCAGGGTTCCATCACCAGAGTGAAGATGACCGGAGAAAGGGGGCAACCCTGGCTGTGCCATTAGAGATTGTAAAAGGGGAAGACAAAAAGCCAGAGGCCAGCACTGAGGCGATGGGAAGGAGTATAGAGTTAAAATTGCTCTTGCAATACCACCTTCTATACCAAATCTGCACAATACCTCAGCAATGTATCCCCAATGCCCTGTCAAAAGCTTTTTCAGCATCTAGGGACAGGAATGCACTGGGGAGGTTCCCCCTTTCCACCACATCCAGAAGATTAATAATATGACAGGTATCATCCCTGATCTGGGTTTATTAGGTAGGGTAAGACCCCCTCCCCCTATAGCCTGTTCGCCCATATTTCTGCATAGATCTTTACATCACAATTAAGCAAAGCAATGGGACGAAAGTTGCCAGGAGAGGTCATAGGGTACCTTTACACGCCGCAACCGCGGAGACATTTTTGACGGCAATATGTCACCCTGGAAGAGCATGCACTATAATCAGGCGACTGTGGCGAGGCGACATATCGCCGCCAAATTCCCCAATTAAACATCGCAATTGGGAGGCAATTTGACGCCCGTGGTTGCGGCGTGTAAAGGTACCCATAGGTTTCCCCGGTTTAGGGAGACTAACAATAGCTTCTAGCCCCTCCCTTCTAATCATGCCAGACGACTGACAAAGATTAAAAAGACGAAACAAGTAGGGGGATAGTAGAGATGTGAATTGGGAATAGTATTGGAAAGGAAAACCATCCGGGCCTGGGGCAGAGTGCTTTTTAGCACTGTGTATTGCTAAGGAAATTTCAAAAACTGTCAAGGAGGCATTAAGGCAGGACAGCTGCGATGGGGAAAGTTTAGGCAAAACCGCTTTGTCTAAGAATGCTGAGATGGAAGCAGGGAACGGTTGAGGACTGTTTGGATCGTTTTGGAGATTATACAGGGAAGAGTAATATAAGCCAAATTCTGCCGCGATGTCTAGTGGATTAGAAATACGGGTACTATTCGACTTGAGAAGAAACGGAATCTTGGCCTGGGTTTCTGCTTTCTTAACCCTTCTGGCTAGGAGTGCATCCGCCTTGTCACCCATGGTGTAAAATTTAGCCTTAGTTTTTTTAAGGACCTTTTCAGTCTTGACAAATAACAGAGACCGAATCGTCTGACGAATGCTAGTTAAGTTTTTTAGCAGTCCTGGGGTGAGGTTTTCTTTATGCTGGCGTTCTAAAAGATTTAATTTGTTCAGGGCCGAGCGAAGGGCAGCCATGTGTCGTCTCTTGGTGATAGCAGCCATCTTTATAAAAGCACCTCTGATCACAGCTTTGTAGGTGAACCATATGTGTATCATATGTGCAGAAAGGACTCATGTTACATCCCATTCAGGAACAATGCGGTTCTTAGATGGGGCCGATCCAGGTGACTGCGAGGAGGCAGAGGGGCTATTAGGACCCGGAGAGTGATATCCCCATTGTGACAGTAGCTTCCCAGCTTGAGCCAGGGTATGGCAGACCGATGCAGATCCAATCCTTCTGATGATCAGCTTTGTAGGAAAACCACATCCGTACGCCACATTTTTGTTACGCAGAACGTGAGTGTGGGGCAGGAGAGCCCTTCTCAGAG
Organism: Allobates femoralis; assembly: GCA_033576535.1. Taxonomy (NCBI): domain Eukaryota; kingdom Metazoa; phylum Chordata; class Amphibia; order Anura; family Aromobatidae; genus Allobates; species Allobates femoralis. Next base: position 469,271,047 of record JARQOC010000005.1, read on the forward strand.
CCATAGTTCCTGGGGAGAGGTCTTGGAAAACCAATAAGTGGCCAAATCTGTCAGGTAATGCAGGTCATCCTCTTATAGCCTAAAGGAAGTCTGCCTTGAGTTCATAGTAGTGAATGTGAGTAATCACGTCTCTAGGTAAACTGGGGCTGATACCTGCAGGCTTCGGGATTCTATGTATACGGTCTATGACAATATCCCTTTTATCAATGGTAGGCATAGCGGCCAGTATAAAGTCTTGGAGAAAAGAGCGAAGGTCATGAGCCAGGACTGCTTCTTCAATCCCTCTTATACGAATATTGTTACGCCTGGACCTGTCCTCCAGGTCCAGGGTCTTGGATTTCACTTTGGTCATATTGGTCTGGAGAGGATCATGGGCATCTAGCAGATTATTGTGAGGTGAGAGCGCACCAGCTCCGCCATTTTCTGCTCCAATCTATCCGTCCTGCCACCCAGCTCCGCTACCTCCCCTTTGATGTCTGCCAGCATACTCCTCATATCTTCTTGCAGAGAGAAGGGGAGGGAGGACAGAAGATCTGTGTGTTATTGGTGTGTCCGGGCTTCCTCCCTCATAAGGACCTACAGCGGGCTGGGAGCCGCACCGGGCAGCATGCTCCAAGTGGGGAGACGGCGGCGCCATTTTAGATGCTGCAGAAGAAAGCTGGCCACCAGTGAAGTAATCTGTAAAGCAGCTTGGGGGATTGCGGGCAGTGGGCTTGGACCTGCCCATCGACTCACCCCATGGCCAGCAACACCGGGAAGCAGGTACAAGACGGGGAGAGGCTGTGATGTCCCTGTTATAGCCGCTTCTTGTCCCGTGGATAACAGAGCTCCCGCACTATGTTGCCGACTCCATTGCCATCAGGCCACGCCTGCAATCACTGATTTTTCTGCTGTAGACCTAACAGTTCTCTGAATGTTGTGCCTTGTATAACCCCTCTTACACCAATAATTGGCAGCATTCTTCCAATGCACTATGTACACAGAAAGCTGCAAATCAGTGGGGGTTATACAGAACTTGTGAATATGGAGGACTACCTGGCAGCAGATTACTAGTCCTCTAATGATAATCTTCTCCTGATAAAACAGTGATTTTATAAAAAAAACTACACAAAGCAGCCTGAATAGTATCATGGTCATCCTGCATGTATGTACACATAGTTTTTCTTTGGTACAGTTATGGTACGACTCTTCTCTACACCAGAGGTCCCCAACCACAGGGCCACGGACTGGTATCGGGCTATGGGGGTCTCTGTGCCGGTCCACGCCACCGCAGACCAGCACTACACAAAAAGTGTGCTCTGCGGCGGCTCAGAGCAGTCGATACTTCCCTCTTCCCTGCCCCTGTGACGTCCCCACCCACCGCGACCTGCAACTGCAGCTATGCTGCTCTGAGCTGATGTCTGCCTCAGCTGCGTGTGTAGATGTACGAGTGTAGCGGTCGGCCAATCACGGTGCAGCAGCCATGCCCTGATTGGCCAGTGGCTGCTGCGCTGTTATTGGTCAATAATGGCTCCGCCCATACAACTACGCAGTTGAGGCAGAGAGCATAGCAGCGCCAACTGTAGCGGTGGACCGGTGAGCAAAGTGTGTGTCTGTGTGGCTGAGTGTGTCTGTGTGTGTGTGGCTTTGTTTGTGGCTGTGTATGTGTGGCTGTGTGTGGTTGTGTGTGTTGCTGTGTGTGTGACTGTGTGTCTGACTGGCTATGTGTGTGTGTGACTGTGTGTCTGTGTCTGTGTGTTTGGCTGTGTGTGGCTGTGGTGTGTGTGGCTATGTGTGTGTGGCTGCATGGCTGTCTGGCTACGTGTCTGTGTGGCTGTGTGGCTGTGTGTGTTTCGATGGGGACTGCAAGGGGATGATGGGGATATTGGGGGCTGTTGTAAGGGGATGATGTGGATATTGTGAGATGCAAGGGGATGATGGGGATATTATGGGTTGCTACAAGGGGATGATAGGGATGATGGGGATGAAGGGGATATTATGGGCTGCTATAAGGGAATGATGGGGGATGCAAGGGGATGATGGGGATATTATGGGCTGCATGGGGATGATGGGGATATTATGGGCTGCATGGGGATGATGGGGATATTGTGGGCTGCACAGAGATAATGGTGATATTATGGGCTGCAAGGGGATGAAGGGGATATCATATTGGGGGTTTCAAGGGGATGGAAAAATAAGCCATCCCCTGAAAATAAGATGTAGCGCATCTTTCGAAGAAACATGGTACTAAACTCCACCCCTTCTCTGTAGCCCTGCCCCATATGGTTAAAGCCCCACCCCTGTGACACCCTGCCCTGCCGGGCCCCGGACACATGGTATTGCATGAAGCCGGTCCCCTGTGCAAAAAAGGTTGGGGACCACTGCTCTACACCATTGCATGCCATGTGAGTGTAACATTACATTCCACATACAGTGCAAAAGATTTTCTTGACAATAATAATTATTGCATTAGTGATAGCGATAATGGAGATGAAACATTACAAAGACAACTTTACAATGACTCTAGTCATGAAAAACAAATAATTGCTCTGATCTAGAGCCTTGAACAAACATTTTCTAACTTCTTCATTGCCTGAGTCAGTATTTGTACTTGTTGGGAGGTCCTGATGTGCAGTCAAGCAGCAGAAAATCATAACAACACTAACTGCAGCAGTGAGACTTTAAAACACTGGAAAAACTAATTGAAAAAACTGTTCTGGAAAATCCTTATATGAGCACTGTACATTGGTATTGGCCAATTGTTGCCATTAACAAAGCTGCCGTTAAAACTAAATTACGGTACATCAGATTCTTCATTCTTTATCTTCATTCTTTAATTCCTTCATCCCCCAAGGTTTTTTACCTTGAGGACTCACTCACATAAGTTTATATATCAGTCGGGTGCCATCCAATGTTTTATCAGATAGCACTCAAACCAATGACATTCTATGAAGCAGCGCCAACTCGTCTGGAGAAAAAAAATCGCAGCATGCTGCAATTTGTGCTGCAAATCCGAAGGCATGCATTAATTCATCCGAGTACAGTCGGACTCACAGAATAGAGAGGATGTAGAAATGTTGTTCTCTATCTTCTCCTGACAGTCTGCTATGATTCTCTCATGCAAGAGCATCAGATCACACTAATTTGACTCTGAGATCAAAACTGGGATCAAAGTTTGATAGAAGTGTCATTACCATAATTGATCTGAATCAACACTTGTGTTACGCCAGCCTGACAGCTCCATTGAACAAAAGGAAATGGTATGAGCCACATTGTGCACTACCCCTCCCCAGTAGTGACACCCAGAGTCCCATATTACCAATATAATAACAACCAAAGCTTTCCCACAGAATGCACACCAAATCCTTATGCCTTCGTCTCTTATAAGTTGTATATTACAGCTAGGCATTTCTACTTTACTATTTCATCCTATATTTGTGAAGCAGCCACCAGTGCTATCTGTAACCTCCTAGGCCAGCCTCACACGTCTAATACACATGGTACAGATCGAGATTTACGGACCAGTGGCAGGTCTCCTGACTCAAAATCAACAGTGTCGTGTGAGGCTGATGAATTAACGTAAGGAGACCTATGACTGATCAGGAAATCCTGGTCTTTGCAAGAACTGCACAAATTGGAAATGTGACTCTTGTCTAAATCGTTGAGGCAGGGGCCACAAAAGTAGGGCCCCTAAGCAAGAACCATATATGGGCCATTTGCAGTCCATTAGCTCTCCATAATGCCCAATTCCACCATCAGAGGTAGAAACGGGCCCCCTTACCTGGCCACACAGGTTGTACCAATGATATATACAAATAAAAAAGCTGAGAAGCACTGCCTATGGTCAACATACAGTACAAAAAGTGTATATGCATATGATATAATTTCTAACGGTACTTTAAAATTGCGCTATTTAGCAAACAATTGATCAATTCTTTGAGCCACCCTGCCACTTCACGGCAATCTCAAATAGGGCTCTATGTTTTTTATATACAGTACAGACCAAAGTTTGGACACACCTTCTCCTTCAAAGAGTTTTCTTTATTTTCATGACTATGAAAACTGTAGATTTACACTGAAGGCATCAAAACTATGAATTAACACATGTGGAATATTTACTTATGAATGCCAAGAGTCTGCAAAGCAGTAATCAAAGCAAAAGGTAGCTACTTTGAAGAACTAATATAGAACATATTTTCAGTTGTTTCACACTTTTTTTGTTAAGTATATAATTCCACATGTGTTAATTCATAATTTTGATGTATTCAGTGTGAATCTACAATTTTCATAGTCATGAAAATAAAGAAAACTCTTTGAATGGAAAGGTGTGTCAGAACTTTTGGTTTGTACTGTACGTTGTACCTTGTGGCCTCTTAAATACATTAAAAGCACGGCCACATTAAATGCAACATGTACCTGAACATTTCTGAACTGCTCCCATGTCACCACATGTTCGGGCCTGGTCTGCCTTTTTCTTCACTTGCTTTTCTGGCTCCATAGGATCAGCAATGCTTCAGTTTCATGTTGCATCAATATGGAACTGCTTTTAATGTATTTAGGAGGCCATAATGGCACAAGATATATATACAAACCTAGAGTATGAACACCCTTTTTGAGACTGCCGTGAAGTGGCAGGGTGGCTCAAAGAATTGATCAATTGTTTGCTAAATATCTCATTTTTAAAGTACAGTTAGAAATTAATATGCATATACACTTTTTGTACTGTATGTTGACCATAGGCAGTGCTGGCTTCTTGGCTTTTTTATTAATGATATATACACCACTGCATTGAGGTTTAATTTTTATTTTCACACTTTTGAATTCTATTTCTATTTCTACTATACTTTTTACAGCAATGTTTTTTTCTTGGCCAGTGACATAAAATAAAGTATTTTATTAAAAAAAATGTAGCCATGAGTATTGTAGGACTATTATAATATTTGCAGATGAGGATTTAAATACTATTCTCAACTAATCATTGATTCATTTTCTACAACAAAAGGGAGAGATGGGCCCAAAAGGAGAACCTGGAGTTCCAGGAAATCGAGGACCTACTGGTAGACCTGGAAAGCGGGGCAAACAGGTAATTACTGACTCTAATGGTTTCTCATTGTGATATATTATAAGAGGCTGTATTTTGAATCAGTGGTGTAAGTCAAAATCAGGAGTGAAACCTATATATAGAAAAACTCTAAATGAGACACACCCCTTCTGAAGTATCCAACTACTTCTCGTATTGACTTATAAATACAAATGCATAATGTAGCCTTGTCGGTTTTTATGAGTGGCTTATGATGAATTTTTAGACTTTCTTATAAATTTGAAGTGTTATTTTTACACTCTATGGTGCTGGAGAATTTTTTTCCATTGGACTCGATTTTGTATATCCAGGATGGGGGGGCCATGTACCAGGATTGGGGGGCCACATCCAGGATGTGGGCCAAACACCAGAATGGGGGGGCCATGTACTAGGATTGGAGGGCCATATCCAGGATGGGGGGCCATGTACCAGGATGGGGGCCCTATCTAGGATGGGGGCCAAATACCAGAATGGATATATCTAAAGGGTTGAGAATGCGCAAATAGGGTCTTATCTTTTTTAGACAGATGTATGATGTGAATATTGGTATTGCTCACCTGATGTGGTTGTGTAGCACACAACCAGCGTAATCACTCAGAAAAAACAGCTGCTGCAGGGACCGTACTTCCACAGGATGCGGTGCTCAAATCACAAGGTTATTCGGACAAAGTACCTTTATGTCCGCGCTGCTGTCAGACCGGTATACCAATGACACTGGACGTCTAGGTATTGGAGATATAGATTTATTTCCTTATTTCCAACGCGTTTCGGAGCCACGTGCCGAGCTCCTTCCTCAGGGAACATCAAGATCAGACTGAACAGATTCGTATTTATATCCTGCAGCCAGAAAGGAGGTGGCTAGGGGCTGGAGCCGAAGGTAACTTCGTCCGAATAACCTTGAAATACCAGAATGGGGGATAGATACCAGGCTGATGGCCCTATCCAGGATAGGGGTGCCATATACCAGGCCAGGGGCCCTATCCAGGATGGGGGTTATATACCAAGATACGGGGCCATATCCAGGATGGGGATTATATACCAGGATGGGGGGCCCTATCCAGGATGGGGGACATATATTACCTGGAAGGGGACATTACTCCCATAACAGTGTCAGCAGCAGACCTCCCCATAACAGTGCTTAATTTTTTTCCCCCCTATTTTCCTCCTCTAAAATCTGGGTGCGTCCTATAGTCCAGTGTGTTTTATAGTCCACAAAATATGGTAGATTAGTTTGAGTGTTGTATACTACAAAAAAAAATACCCAAAAATACCCAAAGGATTATATATTTTTTGATCGGTCCTCAAAAAGCAAATATTAGTACACACAGTTTATCAATCAACAGCAAAATAAATGGAAGAAATCTGGCACTGGACTCATGTCTTCATTTTCTTGTATGCTTTATTCAATGTTCCATGGCATAAAAAGCATGGTGTAGAGGGAACGCAGTCCCTCACCACTGAACGTGATTCGGACTGACGTCCTTAGTCTACAGCATGTACAAAAAACATTCCCCCACTTGTCTATATATACAATAAAAACCCCGACCAAGAGACACACGTTTAATTGATTTAAATTAAGCATTTACTATTTATGTCACAGGATGAAGAAATCCTGTCAAATAATGCTGCAAAATTCTTTAAATACACAATGACATATTGTAGCTGTAAACTCATGTTTTTGAGCACACTGCTATTATTTTGAACACCACTATAATACAGATGATATTCATTTGTGAATGGAGGAGGCCCAGCTCCTGGGCATGCTCCAAAAAGCCCTTCCTTCAATAGGATGTTTTTTTTACATAATTACGGTAATCAATAAAGCATTATTTTTGATGAGAAAAATTTTAGCAACAATTGAAAGCTAACACTTAAGCCCTCATTCATCACTGCCTTCAAGTTATTTTTTGTCTAGTTTTGTAAGTTTACACCTGTTTTTGTTTACATCTGATTCATTATTCTGTTTGAAGACTATTTTATGTGTTGCCTGTCTTTTTGCTTTTCGCTTTGTGAGTGGAGTGTAGCAATTCCAGATGTTTTAGTCTGATTCATCAGTTTAAAGTTTTTAAAAAGTTCCAAAATTTGGTGCAACTTCATTCCATCCACCCTTGTTGTATTTTTGAGCAAAGGTGCAGCTTGTGCCGTCAAAAGTTGAAAAGACAGTTCAAGACAAGAAGAAAGCCCATTTTTATATTTGCGCCAAATTTATCAATCACGGGCCCCATTTTGATGTATTAAGCACTAAAAAACACCAACTACCCTGTTTTCTTGAAAATAAGACCTGCCCCGAAAAGCCCTAGCATAATTTTTCAGGATTTTTGAGGACGCTCGAAACATAAACCCTACTCCAAAATAAGCCCAAGCTACAGTTCTTAAAAAAGTCAATATAAATAGTGTCCAGTGTAATGCAGCAGGACAGATAGACTGTTCATCAAGGAAAAAGACCCCCCAAAAGAGTCACACTTAAAAGACCTCATAAGACCAAAAACATAAAGGGTTGGCAAGTGCCAGGCTCTCACAGGCAGAATGGATAGTTCTGCTAGCGTCACTCCTCGTGTTGTTGGTGCTTCCATTCACCAGGTGGAGCCAACCGCTATACTTGGCTGCAATGGAACTCGGAAGAGAGAAGTTCGAACACCAAGGGACCTCATGTAACATAACATGCATCTGAAAAGAGTGATGCCAGTAGGATTACCCATTCTGTTTGTCAAAGCCTTATTGTTTGGGTCTCATGTGGTCTTTTGTGTGATTCTTTTGGGGGTATCTGCTATTCTTGGTGAAGGGTCTATGGGACAGTGCCGTATGTAAACAAATGAGCAAGAAATATACCATACTAGTACCCTCAACATGTTGAGTGCAAAAAGAAAGAGCTATTTCATAGAGTACAAGAAAAGAATTGTGGCGCCCTCTGATAGCAAAAATCTTACTACTTTCTGCATAGAGAAGATGTTGTATAATTAAGTGGTCTTAAAATGGCGAGTAAAGTATGACCTGAGTCATCAGCTCACAATGTGAAATGCTAAAAAGCGCAAATGTATATCAGGTCGGCAAAACTTATTTCCTGATTTGAAAGACGTGATCTGTGGATGGGTTTGCTGATAGAAGAGCAAAGGCTTTTGTTTTGTTTTGATCATGACTATATTTGAATAAATGTTGATTTTTTTTTTGTTCAAGAATAAATGTAGATGGTTTTTCATGGAAAAATAAGACATCCCCTAAAAATAAATGCTAACACATCTTTTGAAGAAAAAATTAATATATAAGCCTGTCTTATTTTCAGGGAAACATGGTTATACCATAAGACAAAAAAGCAAATCAAGAATCAGGGTCATAATCTTCAAGAATATTAGACAATAAGTTTTACTTAGTTTTAAAGTGTTTTCAATGTATCCTGATGGCATAGTAAGACCGGAGACATATTATGTGAGATGCATGCGAGATACTGGCATGACTCTCGCATGACGCACCCAGAATGGCCTCTGCCTCTCTGGACGGGAGCATGGAGCTGCAAAGAAACACATGCAGCTCCCGTACCATGCAGGATGAGGCATGCGAGACTCATGTGAGTATCTTGCATGCATTTCGCATAGCATATCTCCGGTCTAAATATGAAATACTTGCTGTACCCCACTATGTCTGCGAGACATCTTCTTTGTCCAATATAACACTTGTTCTGTTTAATTGGATCAAATTTCCAGACTAACTCCTTAGGCTGCAAACACACTAACTTTCTTACATGCGAGTCTCTCGGAGGAGACTCGGATCAGTGACCCTGAACGGCCTCTCCCTCTTTGGACGGGAGTGTGATTCTGCCCAAAAACACAAGCAGCTGACACTCCCGTCCAGAGAGGGAGAGGCCGTTCAGGGTCACTGATCCGAGTCTCGTCCTAGAGACTTGCATGTAAGTAGGATTTATGCGTGTTTCCACCCTTACTCTTGAAAGTGAGGCGGAGCATAGCAATTTAATTTTGTCAGTAGCCCCAAAAATGTTATGGGTGACAAAGCACAGAAGAGTAGCATAGTTCCTAATGTGCAGAGCCATAATTATGAAGAGTATATTCAAATGCAGAGGGCTTTTTTTATATAAATGCAGTGTGCAAAACATTATGGAAATGTCAATGTATAAATGCACTAAATGTAATAGTGAATGTGGTGTGCATTACAGCTGAAGATTAATGAGGGTGTTGATGGGACATCTGGTGAGCTTGTCCTCTTCTAGTGTACACATTAGTTTTCAGTGTGTGTGTCCAGCATACATTTGTATATAAATATCCGTACTGAAATCTCATCTAAAATAAGAAGTGTTACTTCCACATCCAGTTTAGGAACCATCTTCAAATACCACCACCCCTCACTTTGTTTTGCTAAATGATGAGTGACATCCCAATCAATGTATTATTCAGCCATTTCTTTTATTAACACATTAATATGTATCAGCAGGGGTGGACACTGTGAAGGCTATGTGTACACATTATGTTTTTGTTACATTTTTTCCGCATGGATTTGTTGTGTGCAATATGCAAAGTTTTACAGTGCAAGCAAAGTGAATAAGCTTCCTGAAATCTCATGTACACGTTCCTTTTTCGTGAGGGAAAGATAGTGAAAACGTCTTTTATGCAGCGCTATCTGCCAACACATCTGTATTTGCAGCAGAATTTTCTGCTGCAAATCCTGAACATGTGCACGAAGCCTTATACTCGGTCCTGTGTGCCCCCCACATGCAAATACATTATAGTCCTTGATAGCGTCATTATGATTTAGGGGGTGGGAGAAGACATTATCAGGGTCAAATAATGAAATAGGGAGTGGGGGAGTATGCTAAAATTTGGATATGATCCTCCACCTACACGTTGGTCAGATGTATGGGCTCTTGTGGCATTCTAGATCCTAGAAAAATACATGTGTTCACCCCTATATAGTGATGTCCCCCATTCTAGCTCCTTCCTGATATAATGTACTCCATCCTATAATAATGTCCCTTATTCTGGTATAATGTCCCCTATTCTGGGCCCCTTTCTCTGATTGTGTCTACCAACCTGGACTCCTTCTTGGTATACTTTGCCCCATCCTGAGTCCATCCCTGGTATAATACGCCCCTTCCTGGTATAATGTGCCCCATCCTGAGTCCATCCCTATTATAACGTGCCCCTTCCTGAGTCCATCCCTGGTATAATGTGCTATAATGTACCCCACCCTGAGTCCATTCCTGTTAGAATGTGGATTGAGATCAGGACGAACTGCTGTGTTCAGGTAAACCTCCACACCCATCTCACAGCATATGTCTGTAGCGGAGGGTCGGGGCGAGCCAAGGAGTGCAGCCCTTGCCCGCAACTACTGCACCTGGCCCTCGCATTACAGACATTCAATCTGCAGAGCGCACATGTGTTCTCTAGGAGAGCAAGTGCCAGACATGTCGGGCAGTGGATTATCTTTTAGAGAACAAAAGGATTATCACTCAGATCCTTATCTTCTCTGACAATCATCTGTCCCAGGCTCCTTTACACATTAACTGTTGGCCCACCCCTTTGAAAATAAACTAAGCCAAATGTTCGGAGGTGTCAGATACAATTGTTTTTAGGGGATTTTATTCACTCTTTCCTTAGGTTGAATTTATAGTAAGGGCCTGGTGTCAACAGTAATTTGAAAAGTTGAGCTCAGCTTTTGTTTGATATTGTTTTGTGCTAAAGTTGATGGCACTAGTTACTAAACTTCATGAAAAATATTAGAATCTGAGAGTCCTCAGTGGTTGATACCTTTTAATGGTGTAATGAGGTGTACAATTCAGATTGTATTATTGAAATTGACACTGAAAGGAACTGTGCACAGTCCGCACTTGTCCACCAGGGGGCATCAGTGGACTGTACAATCACAGAGGGTGGAAAGCCCCCACCATCTCTGTTGTTTACCCAGGAAGTGAAAGAAAAAAAAACAGTGCAGATCCAGAGAGCGCAGCCAGGACAGACATAGGGCTCTTTTGCAGCCAGATTCTTGGGAAGAAATACCCTGTGAAGATCATTGCTGCAACCCCGGTCTGCAGGACCTTGCCTTACCGAGGGTCCCACTCAAATTCAGGACATTGCCTCCGGAATTCAGGACATTGCCACTGGATTACATGTGACTGACATAAGGGAGCCATCTGTGCTACTGTGATCTCCCTTCTGCTCATCGGTTTGCCCCGAGACTGAGAGAGACTTCTGTGCTGCTGTGGGCTCCCTTCTGCTGCTCGGTGTACCTGAGACTGGGAGAGACTAACAAAGAAAGATTCTGTTACCTGCGGAAGGAGACCACAGAAGAAGACTGAGGAGTTTCCCCCTTCAGCGCTGCACCGGGACCCGTCATCGTGAGATCCCCAGGCCTGCTACGTGGGAGCGACACCTTCTTCTGTGATAGACTGGTACGTGATTTTAGGGAAAGTTAGGGAAAGATATCTCCATTGTTGTGTTTTTTTCTTTGCTAGCTGCGTACCCGGAAGAAGTGAAGATCCAGAGACCCCACCATATACATGTGTGCAGCTAGATCAGTTGACTGTGTTATAGACATGTTTTACAGTAAAGAAATGTTACTACCAGTTAAATGTGAGTATGGGGATTCTGTTGAGAAAGATCATACACACACACCCGCGGCCTTACCACCGGTCGCTACATCTGGCGTAGTCGGCAGGATGTGTGATCAACAGAATCTCCTCCCGGTAGTAACTTATAACCGGACAGCTCCCCCGGCATCTATTGTCAATCAGGTGAGGAAGTTTAACGGACGGAACTATCCTGTAACTGAATGGACACTTCGGAGTAGATAAGACGTTTCGGTGGATTCAACAATCTATCTATTGTCCGGGGCTCCGCAAGCTGGTTGAAGACGTCTGCAGAACCTGTCGCACCTGTGAACTGCACAAGTCCACCGAACAGCGTGCACCTGTCCAGACGATTAAAACCTCCAGGCCTCTTGAGCTGTTGATGGTGGACTATCTGCTGATCGGGACGGCGAGCAGTGGCTATCAATACTGCCTAGTCATGGTGGACCACTTCACAAAATTCGCCGTCGTTGTTGCTACCAAGGACCAGACGGCCGAATCGGCTGCACAGGCCATCTGTCGACAGTTGATCCACGTCTATGGGTGTCTGGAGAGGTTACACTCCGACCAGGGGGCTTGTTTCGAAGGCAGAGTCATCGAGGAGCTGCATCGGATGTATGGGATCCAGAAGTCGAGGACCACTCCTTACCATCCACAAGGGAACGGTGCATGTGAACGCTTTAACCGGACCTTACTCCAGCTGATCCGCACCTTGGCCGAAGGTAAGAAAGATCGATGGCCCCAATTCCTTCCAGATCTAGTATGGGCCTACAACAACCAGGTCCACTCCGTGACTGGCTACACCCCACACACTCTTCTCTTTGGCCGCCCAGGAAAAGGGGTCCATGACCTGAACCTATTCCGCCCAGAAGAAGATGTCTGCCATAACTACCCCTCCTGGCTAAATGCTCACCGACAGAAGATGGAGACTGTACACCGGCTGGTGAGTCAACAAATCCGGGGCCAGAAACATGCTGACCCACTCCCCGTGCAAGAGAAACCCTTAAAGTTGGGACAGCTAGTCTTGGTCCGTATTAAGAAGCCTCAAGGGAAACTTCGAGCCAAGTGGGAGACTGAAGTCTACCGGGTAATCGAACGCCCTTACCCCAATGGACATGTATACCGAGTGCGGGGTGAAGACAGCCGCAGCACCCGCACTGTGCACCGAAATATGTTGCGCCTCTGCCGCTCCCGGCCTGACTCCCCTCCCACAGTAACCGGAGGGGGTGACGCTGCCGACATGACTGACGTCACGGACATTTCTCAACATAGAGATCACGTCGAGTCTGAGACCGGTGACCCACCTACACAGACCAGTCCCTCTCCCGGAGTACTGACTGAAGTGGGGCGTAAAGACAGTGACGAGGAGGGGAACAACCGACCCTTGCGACGCACTGACCGCACCACTGCTGGGATCCCGCCCGGACGGTCTTACAGGGACCAGTATGTATGGCCCACTTCTCAACCGACCCCTGTGACAACTACAGTCATCGCCGCCTGGGAACCGACGGTAGTTGACAGGGAATGCCAACCTTTAAGTGGGGGGGTATGTAATGAGGTGTACAATTCAGATTGTATTATTGAAATTGACACTGAAAGGAACTGTGCACAGTCCGCACTTGTCCACCAGGGGGCATCAGTGGACTGTACAATCACAGAGGGTGGAAAGCCCCCACCATCTCTGTTGTTTACCCAGGAAGTGAAAGAAAAAAAAACAGTGCAGATCCAGAGAGCGCAGCCAGGACAGACATAGGGCTCTTTTGCAGCCAGATTCTTGGGAAGAAATACCCTGTGAAGATCGTTGCTGCAACCCCCGGTCTGCAGGACCTTGCCTTACCGAGGGTCCCACTCAAATTCAGGACATTGCCTCCGGAATTCAGGACATTGCCACTGGATTACATGTGCAGGGGCTGTGACTGACATAAGGGAGCCATCTGTGCTACTGTGATCTCCCTTCTGCTCATCGGTTTGCCCCGAGACTGAGAGAGACTTCTGTGCTGCTGTGGGCTCCCTTCTGCTGCTCGGTGTGCCCTGAGACTGGGAGAGACTAACAAAGAAAGATTCTGTTACCTGCGGAAGGAGACCACAGAAGAAGACTGAGGAGTTTCCCCCTTCAGTGCTGCACCGGGACCCGTCATCGTGAGATCCCCAGGCCTGCTACGTGGGAGCGACACCTTCTTCTGTGATAGACTGGTACGTGATTTTAGGGAAAGTTAGGGAAAGATATCTCCATTGTTGTGTTTTTTTCTTTGCTAGCTGCGTACCCGGAAGAAGTGAAGATCCAGAGACCCCACCATATACATGTGTGCAGCTAGATCAGTTGACTGTGTTATAGACATGTTTTACAGTAAAGAAATGTTACTACCGGTTAAATCTGAGTATGGGGATTCTGTTGAGAAAGATCATACACACACACCGCGGCCTTACCACCGGTCGCTACATCGGCGCACTGAAAAGATGGTAAAGATGGCAAGCTTTCGGGACACTGTGGCCCCTTCGTCAGGTAGATAATGACTCAGATTCTGAAGTCACATACATATATACATAAGCAAATGAAACAACAACAAAAAAACAGCTTAGATGTTATAGTAAATGCGAAAGGTGACGTAAAACAGAGTCAGGCTAGGGAGGAAGATATGGATCGGGGAATTGAAACTAAAAGTCTAAGATTAGCGGAACAAATTGTATAATGGACTACAAGATCCCAGGTAGCTTCAGTTGCACCACAAGCAATGTGGTATATTTAATCATAAGTACCAAATGTCCAACAGGCAGCATGTACGTAGGGGAGACCGGGCAAAATTTCAGGACAAGAATGAATTCTCATCACCACTCAATAAAAGAAAAGCATATGGACCTACCATTTTTCCAGCCCTGACCACAGTGAAACCGATATGGGACTGCTCATCTTAAAAAGCAACTTCAAATCTTAGAGAGAAAGAAGAATTTGGGAATGCAAATTGATAACAACCTTTGACACATTCAAAACAAGGTTAAATGTATCACATGGATTCATGGCTTTTTATATAACATGAATAGACATTTAGGGATATCACAGATTCATGCGTTTTTGTATAAATTGAAAAGACATTTGGGGATAACATATCTCCAACAGACTCCATTTTGATGTCAATGAACTTTTGACGCTTCTTATATGAACACCCTCGCTTCCTTTTATTGCTTTCCTCAACTCATTTAAGTATTTTCAGTTCTCCACAGACCACTACCATATTACCATTATACAATTTGTTCCGCTTACCTTAGACTTTTAGTTGCAATTCCCTGGCCCATCTCTTCTTCCCTAGCCTGACTCTGTTTTACGTCACCTGTCACATTTACTATAACATCTAAGACTGTTGTTTTTTTTTATTTGTTTGTTTCATTTGCTTATGTATATATGTATGTGTCTTCAGAATGTGTGTCATTATCTCCCTGACGAAGGGGCTACAGTGTCCCGAAAGCTTGCTATGTTTACCATCTTTTCAGTTTGCCATTAAAAGGTATCAACCACTGAGGACTCTCAGATTCTAATATTTTTCTATCTACTGGCTAACACGGTACACACATTTTTTAAACTTCATGAGGCGGTTGATTTTTAAACATAGCCAATATGGTTATTTTGTTTTTTTCTCCTTTTTTTAGGAACAGTCTTTACATTCAGTCTTTAGGTACTTTACATTTGCCAATGTCTGTATTGGAACACCTCAGTTATCTAATCCAAGGCTGAAACTCTATCCTGCTCATTCCCAGGAGTTCAAATTCTTGTTGATGACAAACTTTAATTACCTCAGAAGTAAAGCACAGAGCGGAGCAAAATTCTATCCTATCAGCAGAGATTAGTGATGTACAACTTTGTGATGGCCACTTAATATTGCCTCTCGTTTAACTATTTTCCTGGCAGACTAGATTATTTTAGAAAGATTTACCATTATTCAATATTAAGATATTGGTTTTCAAAATGTGTAACCTTTCCCAAATATACATTTTACAAAGGTTTTTTATCATCTTTTCTTTAGCCTTGTTTGACATAGACATTTTTTGCATGCCAGAGCACTGAAGTAAGATGCTCGTGCCCCTTAATGAATTTAGCGCATCCTTCAGCTTTTCTTTTGTGGCATAAATTATGATGAATATGCAAGCTGTGCTCAGTCACGGCCCTTCTTGGCAAAGCTGGCTAAAATGGTGTAAAAATGCCATGACAATGGATATCATCAGCAAGTCACTGAACATAACAAACCCTAACCCCAATCTCTAATCCTACTGGTAAATAACGAGGCTGCACAATGGAATGGATTTAATTGGCCACTGCAGTCTTTATTAAACAAACAACATAAAATTTCCACTTTTTAACATAACATAACAAGTCCCCAGGGAACGGCCCTCGAAGCCTCAAATCTTTTATGGTAACCAATCATACTAAATAACTGGAGGTTGGACTTTTATTATTACCTCTAGCCGAGTTGCGCCAGCTCAGAGGCAGAAGTTCACAACCTGTCCTCAAATCCAAAAGCTGTGGCCCATCCAGGCCTACCACAGGAAATCCACCACATGTCCGCACATGTGCACTTGAGGGGTCCAGGACCTAGTCAGTTCCATCCCCATTGCTCCGCCAGTAGCCACCATCCACCAACTTCGAGGACCCTCCCCCCTGCCAAGCTGCCATGACAAGAAAGAAACATAAAAAATTGTCATTATTGTTAAACCCCGCAGATAGAATTAACCAGTGAAATTACTGTCATTCATAGCTATAACAGATCTAAAAGAAAAACCAACAAAAAAAGGGAGGGTGGGTGGATCTGCTGTTAGGATGGCCCCCCTATTAACAGACACCTCTTTTATACCCCCCATAACTCCTCCCATCTCCCTAAGTATGCCCCTAACAAAAGATCAAATTCCTCCTCCACTGCCCCTTAGCAAATTAACCCAATAACTACTTGTTAATAGGATCTTCCCCTATATCGCTTCCCGCATTAACCCTGTCATGCAGGCCTCCCTTCTATGGCAGAAGCCCCAGTGCGACCTCACTAAAGTGACAACATTTTTAAACAACAAATTTTTAGAACATTTTACAACATTTTAAACAGTTTTATGACACATCAAGACGTTTTTGCCAATTATCTACCTGTGCCATAGTCTTATTATAGATATTTTATAGTAACCACTTAATGTTTTGCTAGGTGATGCAAGTAGTTTAAAGGCCCCGTTACACAGTATGATGTCCGAGCGATCCGACCAACGATCAGGTCGCTGGGACATCGTAAGCTGATCGCTGGTGAGCTGTCAAACAAGCACACTCAACAGCGATCAGGACCAGCGAGAACGCTGGTAACCAGGGTAAACATCGGATAATTAACCAGAGTGCAATGCTTAGTTACCCGATATTTACCCTGGTTACCATCTCCCTAGCGTGTGCTGTGCGGCGCTGGGAGCTTATTCATCGTTGGTCTCCCGCTCTCACACGCACCGATGCTGGGCGCCCAGCAGGAGACCAACGATAAATTTATGGTCCAGGTCATTTACCAACGACCAATGATGAACGACCTCATTGCTGGTCGTTGGTAAATGTCACACGCAACGATGTTGTTTCAACATCGCTGCAACGTTAACAAAATGGGTGAAATATATTGGTGTGATGGGAATTCAGTATGTCTCTTAAATAAGTATATGACGGATTACAAAATTTGTTACTAAAACTATTTTTCTCTGATGTTTTGCCAATAATACATTTTGCTCTCCAATCAGAAATCATTCTGAGAGAAAAATATGCAAAAATAGGGAATAGTTAAAACAGGAAAATGCCTTTTCAATGTAGGTTGTAACAATTGCATTGCTTTATTGCTTTGGATATATTTTTCATTGGTGCAGGAATTAGCACATTATGTCCATTTTTCAGAGTATACTTTACAAACTCTTTAAATGATGGATTTTTATAAAGAACAATTAATACCTTGAGTTTAAATATCTATGAGCTTGATTTAAAGCTGGTCATTACTTACAATCCACATTACTACTTTCTTTTTTTAAATCAGATCATTTTTATTTAAAAAGCAAATACAGCATTAACATAAAGCTCCAATGAGCACAACATTGCCCACCATACTCCCACCCCCCCCATCCCGTATAAACCAACCCCAACACAGGACCTTGGACACACATGAAATAAGAAAATAAGGACATCAGCACATTACGATATATATGGCAATAACAAATCAATATACCAAAGCAAATTCAGTAATAACATAAATATTAAAGGGAATTCAATCATCCAAAGATTAGTATTATATATTTCCATCAAGGAGCACCCAAAAGAATCACTCCTACAATGTACCTAGAATAGCAGATAAGTAATACCCATGAAATGAGCACCATCTATTCCAGATTTTGTAAAATTTGTGAATTGTTTTACGCATTTTATATACCCCCCTCCTCCATTTCAATAAGGATCCTCATTCTATCCACAAATTCCCTCAATCTAAGAGGTTGCGGGTCGAGCCAATGCGCAGCAATCGTTTTCCTGATTTGAAACAAAGTGCATTTCAATGCCAGTTCTTCGTTGAGCTCATATCTATCAGAACCCACACAACCCAACAAGCATACCAACGATGAACGGTAGAGCAGATCAAACACATGTTTACATACAAACACTCACTCCAATTTACAGTAGCCACAATTCCAAACATATTAACAAATCACATCATCCCACACATTTGACAACAGCATCTCCCTAATTCCTACGAAGCAGGAATTCGGTATTCATAAACTCTAGCAGTAGTATAATGAGACAGTCTTTGTCCTCCACATGATAATAGGAACCTGTCATTATCTTCGCAAGATTCATTGTCTATCTCCCCAATCTCCTCATTTCCTTAATTAATAAGCTAGCCATATATTTGCATTGGATACTAAATCGGTATCAGACCTTACCCACATGACTCAATAAATGTTGAACAGTAGGTGATACTGATTTACCCGTAAGTGTATGTGACTGACTCATCCATGCATAAGATTGCAGTAAAAAAGATGTACGGGAATGAAACTTTCACATATTCTGAAAGATTAAGTGTTTCATTAGTCATATCTGCCTACAATGAAATCCTTTCCCTTCCATAAACCATGCCATTAATTATATATTTGACACGGATTATCCAAAGTGAGTAACGCGTATGACCATATCTAAATGTTTTTAGCCTTTGCCAAACCTTTAAGAAGCAAGTCCTTGTTCGCGCCCATCCAAAGCCTATCTCCAAAAAAGGTAATTGAAATATCACCAAAATCTCAGCTAATTTGTCTACTCCATGATAATTGCTATGTGGAGTGCGACGCCAAAAAGTACACCACGGATGGAACAGCAATGGTCATGGTAAAGCAGCAAGTGTTCGTTCCCATAGTGGAGCGGTCTGCAGTAGTGAATGATGGAGTTCGGAACAGTCTATGAGGGAGTAGATCAGGATCGCAATAGCAGTCACACACACAGGGTTGCAAGAGTATAAAAACCAAAGACCATGTGCTTTGACTAAAGCCCTTAGTCATACCTTCTATGTAGAAACAAGGAAAAGTGACTAAACTTTTCATAAATAATAAGAACTGGGGTGCAAAAAATTGTCAGCAAGCGCCCTGGATGAGAAGAGTTAACATATTAAATATTAAAACATAATTTTGTCCTTGATAATTTTATTATTAATTAATAAACAGTGTTTGATATAATTATTTCCCTGGCTGTGTTTCCTTGGTTCTAGCGCTCTTTTTGACCACATATTAATCCTAGATGATGATAACATAATAGAAAAATCCAGAGTCAGCCACCCCATCAAGAACTAGGTTATACTGTGCAATATTTGTTTCAAGTAGTGAAACAGAAGATCCAGCTTCCAAGTTCCATAAAACCATAAAAATTAACCCAATCAGTAAAAATACAAGCACACAAAGATATTTAAAAATCAGATAAATTAGAACTCATGTTCCATAACGACAAATGTTTACAATAAAAAACCTTGTACTGCTAGCTCAGTGTGAACAGGATTGTAGTTTAGATCTGTGTTAGTCTCCAATGTTTGACAACCACCTTGCTCGTTTTTAAAACATGTATACAAGTTACTAAATTGATCTCTTTATGCTGTTTTGAACTTAGTTAATATTGCCAAAATTTTGAACCAAACTGTACATAATTGTTTAGTGAGATAAACAAGGCGGCAGATTTTGGAATCATGGACTGGTTGAATAATGAATCTAGATTTTCTTCCATTCATTAAACGATTGGTATTTTGATGTTTTATTCTATACAAACATTATGTGTTATAACTGGTATACCTTAAACATTTGTCAAATGTAGTTTTTTTTCCTATAGAAATTATGATATATAATAATTATGTTGACTTTTATTATTTTATAGGGAGACAAGGGCATGACTGGTGCAATGGGACTTATGGGTCCCCCTGGAAGACCAGGGTCTACCGGACAACCTGGACCACCAGGACCAGGTAAAATGAATAATAACTCCCATGTAAAAAGCACAGCCTGATCAAAGAATATAATATAATTCTTATCATCAATATTCATTTTAATATCTGTAACAAAAACAGATCTGGGTGAACCACAAGACATTAAGAAAAGACAGACAATAATGAATAGCATGAAAAATATTTTGAAAATATAAGAGAAAAACATGCCATAAGGACAATGTTACCAATGGGAAATATAACATGAATAAATCTTCTGCTCATGCCAGTTGTAATACATTGCAGTTACCACACTGACCTCATTTGCTGTCTATCATTATACAATTCTATTCTTATCTCTTTGATTTTTGAGACTGAACATACAGTTAATATAAAATTTCTTCTTCTCAGGACAACTAGTCGTAGGACCAAAAGGAGAGCGAGGGCTTCCAGGGCCTCCAGGGAGGTGTCATTGCAAACATCCTCAGTCCGTGATTGATGACTCATTCAATGGTTATAACTACGCCAAGGTAATACTGTAACAAATAATGTAATAAGGATAGATCAAGAATGTTGTAAATATACATATAGAGTGCCTGGAATAAGTATCCATACACTGTGAACTTTGCCACATGTTTTCATGTTACACCCAAAAACGTAAATGTATTTTATTGGGATTTTATGTGATATACCAACACAAAGGTATTTGTGAAGTGAAATATAATTGGTACAGTTTTCTAAATATTTAAAAATATACCGTAAATCAAAAAATTGTGATTTGCATTTGTATTCAGCCACTGAATACACCCTGTATATTATATATATATATATATATATATATATATATATATAAAATTAATGTTGCTAGGTGGGTGTGTTTGGTATGTACCAAGTATTAGATATTTATGGTACAATTAGATTGCCGCTCCCTTCCTTTATTTCTGCTTTCTCCCTTTCCCAAAACATAGATAATTCCAATAACAAAATAATGTGGATTTTTTAGTATTGTATATTTTTTGTAAACAGATTTTTCTAGTCAATAGTCAGGAGGAGCTGGACAGATTGGATATTGAGAATGCATTAGTGTTCCGTAAGGACCGAAGATCCCTTTATTACAGAGATACAAATGGATGGTTCCCTATACAGGTAAGACACTTGCATTTTGGAATCATGGTAACTTCTTTCCTATTGTAGTCTTAAGAACCATTAACTTTTGCACTGCTGGCCAAATCTGTTTACTTCAACTACTGGTATAATTTCTTAACAATAAATGTCTGACATCATTATACAAGCAAACCAGCAACTCATTGCTTCAAGTCCACTAACGTGATAATAATAAAAAATATATTCAATAAAGTTTAAAAAATTAAATACCATACTTCAGTTTAAGCAAACGTATATATGCGGTATATATTTGGAACTGTCACAATTTTAACAAATCATAAAATGAAGATATTCATATTTAGTATTGACACATGTTATTTTCTGTGTATTAGGAAGCATTACTGAATATTTTCTTTTTTCATTACTGCTCTCCCCCCCCAAAAAAAATGTAATAACAGCTGATCAATAACTTATATGTACCCATAAAAGATACTAATGAAAATTGTAACTACCGTATAAACTCGTGTATAAGCCGACCCGTGTATAAGCCGACCCCCCTACTTTTGCCCCCAAAACCTGGGAAAACCTATTGACTCGTGTATAAGCCGAGGGTGAACCCCAGCACAGGTATACAGCCCCAGCAGTGTGGTATACAGCAGCCTCCCCAGTGGTATATACAGGCCCCAGCAGTGTTACAGCAGCAGCCCCAGTGGTATATACAGCAGCAGCCCCAGTGGTATATACAGCAGCAGCCCCAGAGGTATATACAGCAGCAGCCCCAGAGGTATATACAGCAGCAGCCCCAGAGGTATATACAGCAGCAGCCCCAGAGATATATACAGCAGCAGCCCCAGTGGTATATACAGCAGCAGCCCCAGAGGTATATACAGCAGCAGCCCCAGAGGTATATACAGCAGCAGCCCCAGAGGTATATACAGCAGCAGCCCCAGTGGTATGTACAGCAGCAGCCCCAGAGGTATATACAGCAGCAGCCCCAGAGGTATATACAGCAGCAGCCCCAGAGGTATATACTGCAGCAGCCCCAGTGGTATATACAGCAGAAACCCCAGAGGTATATACAGCAGCAGCCCCAGAGGTATATACAGCAGCAGCCCCAGAGGTATATACAGCAGGAGCCCCAGAGGTATATACAGCAGCAGCCCCAGAGGTATACAGGCCGCCCGCGCCGCCACCCCCATCAGTATACAGGTGCTCCCCCCATCAGTATACAGGGCCCCCCCTTGCTGCCGCAAACCTGTAAAATAATAGATCATTATACTTATCCCTGTGGCCGTCCCCGCCGCTGCCCTGCATCGCGCTCCTCCGGGTCTTCATGCCTCTTCCGGCTTCTTCCGGCTTCCTCCTCTGGCGCACAGACAATGACGTCATTGCCTGCGCCCACCGGAGGAGGAATCCGGAAGAAGCCGGATGAAGCCGGAGGAGCGCGATGCAGAGCAGCGGCGGGGACGGCCACAGGGATAAGTATAATGATCTATTATTTTACAGGTTTGCGGCAGCAAGGGGGGCCTTGTATACTGATGGGGAGGGCCCTGTATACTGATGGGGGGGGCGCCTGTATACTGATGGGGGTGGCGGCGGGCGGCCTGTACCGTATGACTCACGTATAAGCCGGTGGGGGACTTTTCAGCCCAATTTTTGGGCTGAAAAACTCGGCTTATACGCGAGTATATACGGTAATTGTATAGGTCTTTGAATGCAGGGAAGAAGGTGTGAAAAAAATAACACTTTAAGGGTATGTTCCCACGGTTAGGATTACCAACATTTTAGGTGCAGCGTGCTTTCGATGAGTCCAAAACGCTGCGTTGTACAGTACAAGCACAGTGAATGGATTTAAAGAAATCCCATGCCCGCTGTGCTTCATTTTCCCCCACCGTAAACTGATATGTGGTGTGGCTTCCCAAACCACAGTGCTAGATGCCAACGGCGGTGGATCACTGGACAGGTGAGGATTGATTTTTTTTATTTTAACACTTGATTTTCCTTAAATTTCACTTCAGCAATGCTTTCTGTATCCGGATCCGTGATAATCACGGACCCGGACACAGAATAGGTCACCCCTTGTGGTGTCTGTTCCTGTTCGTGGGATCCTACAAAAAGTAGAATCCCACGGACAGGAAAAAAATCGTAATGTGAAACCAGCCTTGGGCTCAAGCTACTGGTAATTAATAGATAAAACAGTGGTTACTCTTATCGCTGGCAAATAGTCTGTGAAGCACAGCAGCTGAGGGGTATTGCTTAAGGAGCCTCCGAGTTGAGGAGCAGATAGCAATGATACTGAATGATAGAGCGAGAGAGTGACACCAGATTGCTCAGTAAAAGATGAATACCAAAAAAGTCATAACTAATTCTTACATTTTTTTTTATTACACTGTGTGCAGAATTATTAGGCAAGTTGTATTTTAGAGGATTATTTTTATTATTGATCAACAACTATGTTCTCAATCAACTCAAAAGACTCATAAATATCAAAGCTTAATATTTTTGGAAGTTGGAGTGGGGTTTTTTAGATTTGGTTATTTTAAGAGGATATCTGTTTGTGCAGGTAACTATTACTGTGCAAAATTATTAAAACCAAATATATTCCCATCTCACTTGTTTATTTTCACCAGGTAAACCAATATAACTGCAAAAAATGTAGAAAAAAACATTTCTGAAATGCAAAAACAAAACCCCCAAAAATTTGTGACCAATCTAGCCACCTTTCTTTATGATGACACTCAACAGCCTTCGATCCATAGATTCTGTCAGTTGCTTGATCTGTTTACGATCAACATTGCATACTGCAGCCACCACAGCCTCCTAGACACTGTTCCGAGAGGTGTTCAGATGAGGTGAACAAGGGACAATGTCATTATTTTTTCTTCTTTTAGACCTTTACTGGCCAGCCACGCTGTGGAGTAGTTTGATGCATGTGATGGAGCATTGTCCTGCATGAAAATCATGTTTTTCTTGAACGATACCGACTTCCTCCTGTACCACTGCTTGAAGAAGTTGTCTTCCAGATACTGCCAGTAGGTCCGGGAGTTGAGCTTCACTCAATCCTCAGCCAGAAAAGGTCCCACAAGTTCATCTTTGATGATACCAGCCCATACCAGTACCCCACCTCCACCTTGCTGGCGTCTGAGTCGGAGTGAAGCTCTCTGCCCTTTACTGATCCAACCTCTGGCCCATCAAGAGTCACTCTCATTTCATCAATCCATAAAACCTTTGAAAAATCAGTCTTAAGATATTTCTTGGCCCAGTCTTGACATTTTATCTTATGTTTCTTGTTCAAAGGTGATTGTTTTTCAGCCTTCCTTACCGTGGCCATGTCCCTGAGTATAGCACACCTTGTGCTTTTTGATACTCCAGTAACGTTTCAGCTCTGAAATATGGCAAAACTGGTGGAAAATGGCATCTTGGCAGCTTCCGGCTTGATTTTCCTCAATTCATTATTTTGCACCTTTTTTGCCCAACACGCTTCTTGCGACCCTGTTGGCTATTTGCCATGAAACGTTTGATTCTTCGGTGATAATGCTTCAAAAGTTTGGCAATTTCAAGACTGCTGCATCCCTCTGCAAGACATCTCACAATTTTGGACTTTTCAGAGCCCGTCAAATCTCTCTTCTGACCCATTTTGCCTAAGGAAAGGCATTTGCCTAATAATTAAGCACACCTTATATAGAGTGTTGATGCCATTACACCACACCTCTTTTCATTACAGAGATGCATATCACCTGATTTACTTAATTGGTAGTTGGCTCTCAAGCCTATACAGCTTGGAGTAGGACAACATGTATAAAAAGTATCAATGTGATCAAAATACTCATTTTCCTAATAATTCTGCACTCAGTGTATACATTAATACTTGTTATAAATTGTTATATTTTTGTTACGGTATAGTGTAGAAACTGTAAAGCAGTAAAACTTTAATTGATTGAAACAACAAGAAAATATATGTGCATATTATGACCAAATACCTTGCAATAAATAAATAAAAGCTAGTGCTGTTAAAAACACAGGATACTTGCTACATACCTTTTTTTTGCAAAAAACATATTTAAGCCATCCCACCTCGTCACGGTGACCCATTTCAGGACAATCCCTACTCTAACTGTATTATGACCTGCCACTGTGCCCACTGACCTCATTGGAAGCAGCATGTCGAGTGTGACCAGGTCCCAAAACGGAATCACAAAAATGGGATGAAATATAAATGCTCTACTCAGTAAGGTAAAGGGTGGGGCTGTCCCTAACTTGCCAGGAGACAAGTAGTTACATGGAAATACTGAAACCCTGAGTCAGAGCAAACTAGTGTGAACATGCCTGTAATGCATATTGACATTGACCACCAAATAACTGACACAACAAGAAAATGTATGTGCATATTATGACCAAATACCTTGCAAAAAATGTATTAGTGTTCCGTAAGGACCGAAGATCCCTCTATTACAGAGATACAAATGGATTGTGACCTGGGCCCATAGTGATCATGTCATCACTGTGGGCCCCGGTCACATGAACGGATGCCAGGCACCTGGGACAGAGACAGGAAGAAATCGGCAAGCTGTGAGCATAGTGCACCAGCATGGGGACATATAGAGTGATGGGGGCATATCCAGAATGGAGGGGGTAAGTGCAGGAGGGGGGCCATATCCAGGATGGTGGGGCTGTTTACCATCACTGGGGGTCATATCCAGGTGGGGGGGCTATGTACCTTCACTGAGGCCTTATGTACCATCACTGGGGGTTATGTATCATCACTGGTGGCCATATCCTGCATGGGGAGGCCTTATACCAGGATGAGGGGATATATATACCAGGAAGAGGGATATATATACAAGGGTGAGGGACATGTATACTGATTGTAAGATAGACAATGGCATTGTAAGACGGACTCCATTTATCATTATAATTTATTTTTTTTCACTTTTCCTTCATCAAATTTGCGGGTGCATCTTATAAAGCAAAAAGTAGTCTTCCTTGTAAGTTGTCTGTCTGCTCAGAGCTCATTAATATGAAGGGTGGCTTCAACTTACGCGACTCAACCCGCAACCGATTTAAATAGAGGGCATAGTGTTATTTGGTCCATGCTGTAGTTAGTGCAGTTCCTCCCCTCTCCGCATTCCTAATACAACCCGCCTTCCCCCCCCCCCCCCCCTCTCCTTTTCGTTTTTCTTTCTCCTCTCTCTCTGTTCTTCTATCTTTATTTCCCCCCTATAACTTTTAATCTTCTTATTAGTAGCACTTTAGGTGCTTTAGTTGTCTATTGTCTATTTGATCCCCCGGATCTGTTTCCGGCAAGGATCCGACATTGATATGTTCTGTTTGTTTCTAATTTTTTTTTTTTTTTGCAAAAATCTTATTAAAAATGTAATGTTTAAAAAAAAATAAAGCAAAAAGTACGGATTGTGGGACTGTACCCTTAGGCTCAATCTACCTGGTCATTAATAGATAAAACAGTGATTACACAGTGGCAAATAGTCTGTGAAGCACAGAAGCTGAGGGGTCCTGCTTCCGAGGTGAGGAGCAGGTACTGATGAAACTGGATGATAGTGAGGGAGAGTGATACCAGATTGCTCAGTAAAAGATAAATACCAAAATAGTCATAACTAATTCTTAAATTATTTTATATATTTTTTTAATTTTTATTATACTTAATGTTTGTTATATTTTTGTTATGGTATAGTGTAGGACCATATAGCAGTAAAACCTTCACTGATTGTAATGTATTAGAAATTTCTGGTAATTTACCTGCATTTACAATTTATTTTCAGCCAACATCTACCCTGTCTGATGCCGGTGGCACCTGTGGAGATGGCATCATCCAGCCAGGAGAGGAATGCGATGATGGAAATAGGATTGTCACTGACAGCTGTATAGGTAAGAGCATTGAGTAAAATAAGACAGGATATGGATTTGGCTCTTCTTTCTTTCATTGTAATTATGACTTGAAGATCAAACAGCTGCAACAATGGCGTTAGTCAAAAAAGGTAGTAGATGATACACAAGCAAAGTTATCAAAATATTACCCAGTAAAAACATTTGTTTTATGTAGTCCGAATGATGATCACCTGATAACACTGACAAACTGTACATTTCACAGCAGGGAGTATTATGGCAAGGATAAGTCCTAAGCGGGGAGTGGGGATTCATATATCATCTCAATATGACTTTTAACAGGATTTTGCACTTTTTATTTTACTTTAACATGGACCTTGTACTGCATGTATGCTGCTCTGGTGGACAGTTCTTTGCCAGTTTCCTCTACTTTTTTCCTGATTTTCTTTCGATGTTGATGCGTAATCCATCCCTGCAGCCAATCAATGGAGACATATTGGTCGCATTCTGATTGGTAGCTGTGATGATCTGCTGACATGCTGTAAGGAAAGGAGAGAATACCGGTGAGGACCCGAACCATCAGAGGAGTGATGGAGCATCCATAGGTGTGTATATGCTGTTTATTTTATTACCATACCCACGGGCCACATGTATATTAAAAGGAAGGTGCAAAACCCAAGCCTGAAGAATATAAAATACACTCTTTAATACTGAAATTGCAAGACTAAAAAGGAAAAGTTGAACATGGATTAACTTATTAATGATATGCAAAATATAAAAAAATGGAAACAAAATTTTCGAAACATCTCAATTTATTCCATATTGGGTATGAGTGCCATGGGCAGAAATACATGCACTTATATGCCTTAGGCGGCCGTCACACGGAACGATTTCTTGCCCGATATCGTTTAAGCGATCTCCTTTTTGATCGCTTAAGCGATATCGGGCAAGAAATCGTTGCATGTAATCAAGCGATTTACGATGTGAAATCGCTTGATCGTGACATCGCTGATCTGAGCTCCGGAGCTCACATCTAGCGATTTACGATTTAGCGATCTGCTTCATCGTGGTGTGTGACACCACGATGAGCGATCTCCCAGCGCAGAGCCTATGCTGGGAGATGGTAACTATGGTACACGTCGGGTAACTAAGCGACGCGCAGCGCCTAGTTACCCGATGTGTACCATAGTTACCAGCGAGATCGCGAATCCACATCGCTGGTGAGTCTGTCTGTGTGACAGCTCACCAGCGATGTGAGCGATATTGTAAGCGATCGCGCGTGCACGTGATCGCTTACAATATCGCTAGAGATATCTCAGCGTGTGACGGGCGCCTTACTTGGCATGAGTTTATTAATGGTTTTCTGGGAAATGTTTTGTCAGGCTGGATGCACTTGAGAAAATCTTCAAGATCTGCAGCTGGCAGCCTTCTTTGCTATTTCTGACCAATAGCATCTCAGATGTGCTAGATGTTAGACAAGTTCAAAAACACTGCAGGCAATTGTAGAACATTTAGAACATGCGGGCTGCTCTCAGTAGCAAAAGCAACATACAGCCTGGTGTTGTCTTGCTGAAAAACAGCACCCGGGATACTTTAGAGAAATGGCAATAGCACTTTTTCCACGATTGATCCATTCTATACTGCAAGTGAAATTGACATCAGATACTAAGCCTAAGGGTGGAAACACACTATCCTACTTACTGCACATGCGAGTCTCTCAGACGAGACTCGGATCAGTGACCCTGAACGGCCTCTCCCTCTCTGGACTGGAGTGTGATGCTGCACAAAAACACAAGCAGCTGACAGCCCCGTCCAGAGAGGGAGAGGCCTTCAGGGTCACGTATCCGAGTCTCATCCGAGAGACTCGCATTTAAGTAGGATAGTGTGTTTCCACCCTAAAGCATCAAATAATGCCTACACAATCAGAAGGCGTTTGTACAATATTGGGTTACAAGCCAGACATCCAGCTAAAGAAGTGCCATTGATCTTACACCACCGTTATCAAAGGTTATCTATCGTACTGCAGAGCAAAATGGCAATGAAGGGTGGGATAGAAGTCTATCCTCTTCAGTGATGAGCCATTCTTTTTAACTTAGAGCTATGACAGCTGGAAATTGGTCTATAGATTTTGTGGATAAAATCATACCTGTGCTTCTCACAACACAAATATAAGAGAACAAAACTGGAGTTTTTGTGCACAAATAGTATCAAAATGTATTATCTCAAAAAAACACAGTGATTTAAAAATACTAAAAATATATACACTACAAAAGACAAAGGGGATCACATGACACATATACAAAGAGCAAAAAAGAGCCCTGGAGGTGATGATCAATGGTACAAAATCAAAGCATACAAGGGATGTAAAAAATAATTACATGATGTGACATCCGTGTCTATTTAAATGATTACCATGTGAATCAATCTCTCTTTAAGGACAAATGTCCATATATAAATCACATGCAATCACATTATAGTGCATTTTTGACACATGAAACACCATAAATTAGGCCATATGAACAAAGCATGCTGTTTAAGGCTGCCTTCAGATTTGCAGATGCCTCCGCAGCGTTTTGCGGAGGCATCTGCAAGCATCTGCATGCAGACGGCAGCCCCTATGTTTATAATGGAGCGCACAGCGGTCTGCAGATGCTTGCAGACCGCCGTGCGCACCCATTCACTCCTATATGTGATCTGTGCGCAGGCGGATGCCTGCGTACAGATCACACACTCTCGTCCGCACCAGGGACGCAACATGTCGCGTCCCTGGTGCGGACGAGAGTGTGTGATCTGTACGCAGGCATCCGCCTGCGCACAGATCACATATAGGAGTGAATGGGTGCGCACGGCGGTCTGCAAGCATCTGCAGACCGCCGTGCGCTCCATTATAAACATAGGGGCTGCCGTCTGCATGCAGATGCTTGCAGATGCCTACGCAAAACGCTGCGGAGGCATCTGCAAATCTGAAGGCAGCCTAAATGAACCAAAGATCCATAAAAACCCTTTTTAGGGAAAAGAGTAAAAGGGAGGGGAAAAACCAGTGGAGAGACCATGTATCAAAGGATTTTGTACCATTGATCATTACCTCCAGGGCTCTTTTTGTTGTTTGTGTATGTGTCATGTGATCCCCATTGTTTTTGTAATGTGCATATATTTTTAGTATTTTTAAATCACTATGTGTTTTTGAGATAATACATTTTGATACTGTTTGTGCACAAAAACTCCAGTTTTGTTCTCCTATTATTTGTATTCTGTAGTGGAGGTGCCACTTTACGGCGATTAACATTGTAAAGAAGCATTATGACGCTTCTTTAGGATCTAATGTTGTTAATTTCTGTTCTTTTCACTGAATTATGGTGTGAGGTAGAATTAAACACTGTAATTAAATAATTAGTAAACAATCTGTGGGCTTTTTTCGGAACTATAACATGGTAACGAGTAGGAGTTTGGAGGGTTCTCCTGAAATGGCCTTACTCTCTCTGCTCCCTGGATCCTGGAAGACCCAAAAGAAGGATATCCTTCGGTTCTGCCTCAGTGCTGCGAGAAATGTGATCCCTCGTCATTGGAGGGAGCAGGCACCCCCCACGATTTTGGAGTGGTACTCAGAAATGGAGACCCTTCGTAGATTTGAGGAGCTTTCAGCTGAGTCCTCCCAAACTCAATCTGTCTATGTAACTACTTGGACGGAATGGATCCTCTTCAGAGATGCCCCTAATTTTAGAGATATGTTCTCTTGTGGGTGAATCGCCTGTGCACTACCTGAAATATGCTAGTTTCACTCTCCTAACCTGCGACTCCCCAGACGTACAGTTCTCGTCTTCTCTGCTCTTCCTTCTCACTTCTATACTTCTCTCAATCCCCTTTTCTCTCTTTCAAGCCTTTTCTCTTCTCTAGATCTTATTTTTTTGGATCAACTTTCTTCCCCCCCCCCCCCCCCCCATATCCAGTGGACGGCCAGGAGCCATTTCATCTAATTTACTGTAATTAGACCATAGTATTATTTCATTCTGATCTCCTGTTGAGATCTAGGGACCTCCCCGTTCTGTTCCCTTTGGAACAGGGAGGGGTCCCACCTATTACTTTGATGTGAAATTTGTAGTAGCCATGGTGACATCGTTCTTTTCGACTGCACCAGGAGGCTTCAGCCTGATTTGAACTATATTATGATGTAATATTGATATGTTATACTTTGAGCTTAATAACTTTTGCTCAATACGTTAGATGTATGTTTACGTTAAAAACTTTAATAAAAATATATTTACAAAAAAAACAAAACTGTGGGCTATTTTTGATTGCCAGCCAAGGTAAAACCCAGGCAGCTTTGGGCTGATATTCTCAGCATGGTGAGGCCCATAGTTATTGGACCCTCAGGCAAAAAATTAGAGGCCTGCAGCCTCCCAAAAATTTGGTGCATTCATTAGTAGCCCCAATTCCTGCCTCTTTACCCGCCTCTTCCCGATGCCTTGGTGCAGTGGCATTGAGGTAAAAGAAGGGGGTTAATTACAGCTGAGTATTGACAGCTTGTCTGTTGGAATATGTTTAGGACAACAACTCCATTCCTGTACATGTAAGCGTTCTATTGCTAGGTTTGTGCATTGTCTAGAAAGTTAGATTAAAAAAAACACTCCCAGAGTCTCACACACAGGAAAGACCATGTGACTGCATTCAGTTCCCTGTGTCTGTGCATAAGAGAAGACGCAGCTGATGCCGCACAGAGACACTTAAGATTTTTATATTCCTGATTCCACAAAGCCTATCATATCTTTACCTGTTTATTGCTAATTAAAGCTCTGTTCTGTTGTCAACACGCTTGAGACTATCCTGAATGATCTGCTGACAACATTGTCATTAAGCCCAGATTGATAACATTTGGGTCTCTATGAGACCCGCACGTCATACATTCAGTTAGTAGTTAAAGAACTCCTGTGCTGAGATAATTTTATGCATGTGTCCCTGCTATGTACTGTGTAATGGATGTGTCTGACCATACAGGACAACATTGGTCTGATCATACCACATCTCCTGTGCTGAGTGGATGTGGTATGTAGAATTTGGAAAGCAAGAATGAGTTAGCTTGAATAGCAGAACAGTGATTAAAAAGTGAAAACAGCTATAAAGGAAAAGTCTGCATGTGTTGAAGCTGCATTTAAAACCAGTACAGGCTCATCTACAAAGCATATATGGTGTATAGACTCTGGTGTTAGCAGCCATATGACGAATAACAAGGATTTCTTTACTGACCTTGATGAAAGCAAGTCAGAAAAGCTCATCTTCGCTAATGGTCAATATATGACTTCAGAAGGAGTAGGAGACGGCTACCTCCACTGTCCAGTTTCCTCAGCACAAAGCAGAAAGATCCCAGTAAAAGATGTTCTCTATGTTCCCAGTCTTGAAAGCAATCTTCTGTCAGTAAAGAAGCTTACACATAAAGGAATGTAGTTACTTTTAAACACAACATCTGCATTATATCAAAGAAGGGTCACACTCTTGTAGAAGGAAAAATCCAAAATGAACTTTATCAGCAAAAATGCAAAGAAAGAGTGTAAAGTGCTAGACAAGATCTGCATAAGAACTGTATCCATGTATGGCACAGACGTCTTGGGCACAGAGACCCAGAAGCAGTAAAGAAGTTGGGTCAACTTGCAAATGGAGTTGAAATCAAGCAATGTAGTCAAATGATGAAGTGCACTAGCTGTCTTAAAGGGAAAATGTCCAGAAAATCCTTTCCTAAAGTAAGCATCACTAGATCTGCACATCCACTGGATTTGATTCACACAGATGTTTGCAGTCCAATGAGTGTTCAAACTCCAAGCAAGAAGAGATATTTTCTGACATTTATTAATGACTACTTCAGATATACAGTCGCCTACCTGCTTCACAGTAAGGATGAAGTTCCACAGAAACCTGAAGAATATCTTTCCATAGTATTTAACAAATTGGAAGTATGCCAAAAGCCCTGCGTGCAGATAATGGGACTGAATATACAAGTGGTAAGATGCAAACCATTTTGAAAAAGAATGGAATAGTGTTCCAGAGTACCATTCCATACAACCCAGAACAGAATGGCATTGCAGAGAGAAAGAACCGCACTCTCTGTGAAAGTGGAAGAAGTATGTTGTTTGATGTGAATTTACCTGCAATGTATTAAAAACACAAATAAAACTCCATATGAGCAATGAAACTGCGAGAAACCTAACCTGAAGCACCTCAGGATATTTGGAAGCAAAACATTTGTGTATGTTCCCAAAGAAAAACGTTCCAAGTGGGAATCACATGCAAAGCAAGGAGTCCTGGTGGGCTATAGCGAAACTCAAAAGGGATACAGAATCTTGCACACAGAGACCAACACAGTAACAATCAGCAGAGACGTAGTGATTGATCAGAACTCTGTTTTGCTCAAATTCCATGAAGTTACACCAGTCGTTCAAGCCAAGAAACAAGAATCTCAATCACCAAACCCAGACACTGAAAAAGAAAACACTGAAATCTGAATAAGCTCTGAAGCCAGCAAGGAAGAAACAGAAGAAACAATTCAACCTCCAGTCAGGAGATAAGAAAGACCAAACAAAGGTATCCCAGCTAGACACCTTTCTTATATGGTCAGAACACTTCCTGAACCAGAGCCATAGTCCTGACAAGTAAAAAGAGCTCTAAGAAGCCAAAGATTCGTCAAAACTCCAGCAATGAGAATTACAGACAAGCAGAGAGGGCACTTCTGTATATGAGGACAACCAAGGATGTATTAAACTTGCCAGCAGTGAGAAGATTAGTGCAAGGACTAAGCCCATTGACGTTAAACATCACCACTTACTTGACTTAGTGGAACGTGGTGTACTAGAGTTTCTTTATTGTGAGTCTGACAAGATGTTAGCTGATGGCATGACAAAACCATTGCCAAGAGCCAAGTTTGAGGACTTCAGAACTGCAATGAGACTAACAGGATAAGTAGTTGTTGAATGGAGGTGTTGGAATATGTTTAGTGCAACAACTCCATTCCTGTACATGTAAGTGTTCTATTGCTAGGTTTGAGCATTGTCTATAAATTTAGATAAAAAAAAACACTCCCAGAGGCTCACACACAGGAAAGACCATGTGACTGTACTCAGTTTCCTGTGTCTGTGCATAAGAGATGCAGCCTGCTGATGCTGCACAGAGACACTTAGGCTTTGTGGAATCAGGAATATACATATCTTATCATACCTGTACCTGTTTATTGCTAACTAAAGCTCTGTTATGTTGTCAACACGCTTGAGACTATCCTGAATTATCTGCAGACAACATTGTCATTAAGCCCAGATTGATAATATTTGGGTCTCTATGAGACCCGCACGTCATAAATTCTGTTAGTAGTTAAAGAACTCCTGTGCTGAGATAATCTTATGCATGTGTCCCTGCTATGTACTGTGTAATGGATGTGTCTGACAGTACAGGGACATGGTCTGATCATATCACATCTCCTGAGCCGGGGAGGACGCAAAAAAGTATACAACCATTACAGCACAGGATCACAGCTGATTTTTTTTATTTGGTGAAACATTTCCCTGTCTGTTTTTAAAAAATATTCTACCTCAGTGGAAGAATGGTTTGTGATCCTGTGTTATAATGATTATGTGGAATTTTTACTTCCTTCCCTTCCCAAGAGAAGTGGTGTGATCGGACCATGTCCCAGTATGGTCAGACACGGCTATTACACAGTACATAGCAGGGATACATACCAGCATATACAATTATGTCAGCACAGGGAAAAAAATTTAAGCACATCCAATTGTGGAACTTATTATTTTTACTCCAATAGATCTTTATTAAACTTTAAAAAGTATATATCTAAAGGTATATACATATCTGTAGTAGATATATACATACGGTATACATACCAAATATAAGTCTTAACATACTTAGCTTAAACGTACAGACATGTAAAAGGTTTACAATGTATATTATAATATAATAAATATGAAGGTTGATGGGAAAGTGGAGAAATTGGAAATTAATTGTTGGGAAGTAATGAATGGTTCAAGCTTTATTATGGGAAGCAAATAAGAAGAAAGGGGGGGGAGAAAGGGGGTATAGGTGAGGGAATATTAGGAGTGTTAACAATAATGTTGTTTTAATCTAAAAGTACCATTAAATATACATCACTTATTTGATACACAGCAAAATTGAATGCAATTTAAGAGTAAGTTCTATTTTTCCCCAATTCCATAGAATTTGTTAATCCAAGGTTTCCATTGATAGTAATATTTTACCCACAGGTTCTTGATCGCAGCATTTCTTTTTTCATAAGTGTTATGCAGTGAAATTGACCTTATTATTATTCCAAGATCTATTGAATAAAATGTCCTTTGTTCCTGAGAAATCCCCTTTCTTCTAAGTAATGTTCGTCCTGACATTTAGGTTCCGGTATTACATAGAAATAACATGTCGCGTTCAGGGTGCGGACAAGAATATATGATTTGTACGCAAGCATCCACATGCGTACAAATCAGACATTGAAGTCTATCAGTGCATACGCCAATCCGCAGCTGAGCGCATCACCGTACGTCCCCATGATAACCATAGGGATGGGCGGTGCTTGCGCTCAGCTTGCGTTCACCCACCGCAAGACGCTGCGGAGGTGAACACAAGTCTGAAGCCACAAGTCATTTGTGTGATTGCTCTCTTGGGGAATTTGCACAAATTGAAAATATTAAGTTCTGAAGTAATTTTTTGCCTTCTCTGCTTTATCGAAAGTCCAGCAAATTGGACATGATAGTACGGAGAGACAGAACCCTCAACCATGTTTAGACATAAAGTTTAGCTAATGTTGATAGAGTGAAGAGTGAAGTGATTATTGCCAAAATAAAGCTCTTAAAACAACATTGCAATAATATCAACCTTAACCAACTCATGAATAGCCAGCTGTATGATATCAGTATCACCAAGGAAATTATATACGTATGACATTTGCAAAAGGCACTATCCCTCAACATGATATATTACTGCAATAACATGTAACAGTCTCACTGCCGAGCTGAGGGATTTAGACACTGCAGGAACTTATGGCTCATAATGTTCCAAATTTCTTGAAACTGTATACATGAACCCTCAAATCTCGTTCATACAGTAGAAAATCCAATTTGATTTATGTGTGTTTGATCCTGCAAACAACTATCTATAAGATCTGGGGGTTCCTCGTCTGATGCCAGAGATGGACAAAAATCCTAAGCAAAGGTTAATCATTTTATGGTATGGGGTAAATGATCCATCTTGTTCAATTCAAATACATTTTTACTGAACTAAGAGTGTATTTTAATGAACACTTCTGCCAAAAAAATGTCCCAAATGTTAGTAAATCAGAAGTTAAAGCAATTAGCATTTTGTTGAATTTCTATTTCACTTACAGCGATATGGGCATTTTTCATTTTTTGTTAATAATATTTTGAACAATGACTATAAGAAGCGTAGTAGCCATATTCAAAATCTGATGCTAACTTGGCTGCACTTCTGTTTGTTACTTTTGTCATTTTTTTTGTCAGTTTAGTGTTTATGTGTCAGCAATCGGGCAATCAGCTGATCATATGAGTAGTAATGATAACGTGTTTTTTCTTCTAGAATGCAAGCGTGCCTACTGTGGGGACGGCTACCGGCAGGAAGGAGTGGAGGAATGTGATGGCAAAGATTTTGGCTACCAAGCATGTAGAACATATCTCCCAGGGTATGTAGAACCAAACTTCTCTATTTTTATTGAGTATAAGGCTGAGGCTACATGGTGACATGTCAAGTTATGACTTTTCAGTCAAGTTATGAGTGTGACCGAAAAGATTTGTGCGACTTACTGTTGTCTGGCTGTTTCAGAGCTACGATTTTACTGTATTTAACATGATCAAATTGCAGTAAATTTTTATTGTCGTCTATGGCAAAAGGACTGGGGACCCCCCTTAAGAAAGGAGACTACAATCCCCAATCGTTGTTCCTCACTTGCTAAACAACGAGGGTGGAGCCAGAAATATAATTTTCAGGCTTCCTTAAAAACATACATTTATCTCTCCCACAAGAAAACCTGTCTGAGGCCCCTTTCACACAGGTGTTTTTTTGAAAATGCTGCAGATCCGGGAGATTTAACGCATCTGTCGCATCTTCTGCCTAACGGCAGGCTACGGCTGTTGCGGGCGCGAAAGAAAAACATGTTTTTTGTCGCGGCCGCAAGTGCCGCACTTGCTACACCTGACCGCAAGCCCCATAGACAGTGCATGGGGCCATTAGGCTGAAGATGCGGTAAATCTGCCTGATCTGCCGCATTTTCAAAAAAACGCCTATGTTAAAGGGGCCTTAGAGAGATATTTTGGGTTAAGGTTGGACCTGGGCATGAGCCGAAACCAAGAACCCAGCAATTTGCTGCAGCTGTTGCACCATCTGAGAATGCAGACTTGTAACCTCATCAGAAAGGGTCTGGATCAGTTCCCAAAAGCTGCAGCCTGAGCTATAATGAAAAAATGTTATAGGTCAGTGATAATGTAATGCGAGGTATGAGGGGTACTCGTGTACTACTACAGGGAAATGTAGGGTATCCCTGAATGTAGGGAAAGAGAAGGTAGTGACCCCTAGCAAACTTTCTGTTGGCCCCTAGCTCCCCTGACCACTCTAGGTAGGTTCCGCACCTATGTGCTGAGCAGAAATACCAGGCCCTGGCTGCCCCTTATCTAGGCCCTAGGTGGGGAATGGATGGAAAGAGCTCTTTGTCAACCCCAGTAACAACTAAAGGCAAACCGGTGGGACCCACAATAAGGTTACAATGCTACTTTGTATCTGCTGCCGGAATCCAAAATTCAGCAGAAAGGACGGCACCCAGTCAAGCAGATCTCCAGCAGCAATAGCTCCACAAGGTCCACACTCCAGGCTGGCCTGTTCAGAATAAACTATTACTGACAACAAATGTTTGGACTAGGTAACTACTTAAAGGGAGGTGGATGTGGTAACATACTGCTGCAAACTAACCTAGCACTTACGGCAAGGAAACTGACATTTACTCTTCCTGGCACTAAAAAAAATTGACACGTGTAAAGTCCACAGCTCCCAAGCTATCACTGCCTCTTGACAAATGGTTGGTTCAGCTTTCCTCTTATAAGCGGGTTCCTGTTCAGAGAGCTAGGTTTGTTGTCGCAACTCAGTATAGGGCTTATAAGACTTTGTGTGCTTTTAATTAAATTTCTAGGCACTTAGTCATTGGCTCACCTTATCACTTGGCATTAACATATATACATCCTATTGGCTGAACATCAGAAACATTTCCACATTGCTCAAAGTCTGTATGCCTCTCAGGTTCCACATTTCAATGTTAGCTTAGATTTTGTTTCTAACCAATAAGATAGTAGTGTCTTCTAACCAAAAAAAACACACCGGTCCTCCATTTCACAAAGGACAGATACTTTGAGAAAGAAATGCAGACATTCACAAAATGGATTCTACATATAATCACATAAATCCTGCAATCACATGTTACAAGTAATATAAGACACCAATAAATCAAAAGGCAGTATGACTAGTTTATTGAACCACCTTAGAAGCTATGCATATCAACTGGGGCCGGTTGAAGCGCCAGTCGGCGCGAAAAAGACTATCGCACCACCAGGGGTGGGCTGGTGCTTCTAACGCCGGGTGGCAGATTTGTCCTGCCAGCCCTTGATGATGAGCGGGGGTGGGGGTTATGTGCTGTCAATGATTTGGAGGAGTGGGAGGGTATGCTTTCGGAGATTTGGAGGAGCGGGGGAAGGGTGCTGTCGGACCTCACTCACATGGTTGTCAGCCGCGTCTGTAACATCTCCTACTGTTACACAGCCCCGGCCGCAAAGTGCCGCCGGCCCATTTGTGAGGGGGGCGGCCCTAGATGAGGGCTATGTCACCAGCCCAGGGGGCACTTGCCCCCCTGCCACCTGGGCCAGTCTGCCCCTGTGCTCCACCCACCCAGCGCATGCCTGATGATGTTTTAGCCCACAATAAATTCATCTCAATTGATACTCTGATATTGTTTTTTTCTTTTCCCTTTTAAATAGATCATATGGACAGCTACGATGCACAACATATTGCTACATTGATTCAACACAATGTCGATATTTCACATGAGAGAATGTGGACAGATAGAATGATTCACGATGTCACACATACATCAGGTGCTATCGTACAAGAAATTCGACAAGACTTAGCAAAATGCTAAACTTAAAGTCTGAGTGAAGGAATAATCTGCTGCTGATAGCTGCTTAAGAAATGTTACAATTATGTTTGACTGGAAGAAATTGGACCACTGCATCCTGTCTTAAAAGACTATGCCAACCAAAACTTGCCAGCGAAGCCTGTTCATGGGAAGATCACTTACAGGACAAACTGCTGGGAAAGCAAATTTCACTCTTTGGGAATATTTTATTAATAAGACAACATTACCTCGACTTAGCACTGTTATATGTGGAAATCAAACTTTTTTATTTAGTTTTTTTTTCTGCCAACTGTAATTGTGAAAACCAAAACTACTCTGACTTGTCTTGTTTTCAAAGAACACTAACCTCTTAATAAGAATAAGAATAATAATGTGAAAACGCACCGTACTGTATGGACGTTGTCAATTAGATTTGTAGAGAAAGAAACCATGGGGCTCCTTTTTACCGTGCACATAGTCAGTAATCAAGAAGACGAGGAATGGGATTACTGGGAAGGAAAGCTGCATGGAGCCGAGAATCAGGGCCTTGTCGTTTCATGTGGTCAAGTTGGACAAAATGTTGTAGACCAAAGACTCGAATTTTGTGAAGCAAAGCTGTACTGATGTTACCAGTTTCTTACCCCCATATAATTCAACTAGCGCAAAATTAACTATATAGGGCGAAGCAGCAGAGAAATAACAAATGATAAATGTTAGGTAAGAATTTAAATTATTTAGGTGAATGAAATATTTTATAAATAGCTGTATGTATATAAGTATTAGTATCCAGCAAATAATTCTAACTATCTTTCTTTGTTGCTTAAAATGATTGCAGAGAGCTGACATTAAGGATCAGTAAATTTACATCAGTAAAGGGGTTGTGGAGGTCTTGATTTAGGAAAAATTGAGCTCTTTTCTTTCCAAAAATAGAGCACTCTTGCCCATAGACTACGTCTGGTGTTGCAGCTAAAGACACTGCACATGAGCATGAGTGGCACCATTTCTGGAAAGTTGACCCTCTTTTTCTAATCCTAGACAACTGATTTAAATTTCTGCTTCTTTTTATTCCCCTTATATTTGCTGCTCTAGTCCTTCAAATCTTTTTATTTTTTTTTTACTCATCGCTTTTGCCAATGTACTAGTCACTTGTTCTGTACTGTTGTCAAAGTTTTGTATAATGTCGGATGGACAGTCTTGGTTCCATGTCTGTTTGGCAGGTACCAAATATCTCTATATTGTGCATTTGCTATGTAATTGCTATTCGGTGTACACGCTGCCTGTTCAATGTACATGTATTTCTCCAGCATTACATGGTTTGACTTGACTGATGAGCTCGGGACTGTTATATTTAGACTTTCAAATTTTCCAATCCCTGCCTGATCTCACCACAAATGGATCAGTTTACAGACACATAAGGTGTAAAATTTGTAATAGCAGGTGAAAAATTGATGTGCATGTGTTTACTGATTTGATGATTGCATCTAAACAACAAATCAAAACATAATGAAATGCAAAGGAAATGCATTAATATATGTAGTGTTTGTATGCATTGATGTCTTTGTATCAACTGGAATCTGCTTTACCTGCATGTCCTTGACCTTGGAACTCCCCAATAAAAGAAAACATGCTGCTGTATCAATCTCATTTGTGTGTGTCTGTGGTCGCGCATGATAGAGGACAGTGATTTTTACTATATACAGCGGCTATATTCTATATAGCATAGCTCTCAACTGTCCTGGATCAAGCACTAAAGTCCAATTTTTAGCGGTTGGTCCCACCCTCATTTATTTCTCTGTGAGATGTCTTTATTGTACCATATCTCCTCCTCTATAGGGCCAGGGCTCTGCACACACTTACATTAATTCTTTTCTGGTCTCTTCTGAGAATCAAACACACAACCTCCATGTTTGAAGGTAGTAGATAAAGATATGAGCTACAGCCTACATTGAGCAGCCTAAGAGAATTTGGTTTACTTGAAGCTACATTGAAGGCAGCCAGTAACCCCAAAGCGAATAATATTGATACATAGAGATACATCTGTACATAGCAGTGTATTTCTAAGTACCTGAGGTCATACAGTACAGAAGAAAACATCAGATTTTTTTCTTCCTATAAAACTACTAACAACTAATGAAATAAATAACAATATGTAATTTTCTCTTTTATGTGAGTCTCCACAGGATTTGAATGTACAACTCCTATCATTGCAGGCTGCAGCTAAACTAAGA
Source organism: Allobates femoralis (assembly GCA_033576535.1). Taxonomy (NCBI): domain Eukaryota; kingdom Metazoa; phylum Chordata; class Amphibia; order Anura; family Aromobatidae; genus Allobates; species Allobates femoralis. The sequence continues at coordinate 469,312,451 of JARQOC010000005.1, forward strand.
GCCACGGGCTCCAGAGACATCAGTGGGAGAACTTAAAACTGTATTGCAGACAATGAACCCACAGGCAAATATTGTATTTTTTTCCTGTAAAATTATTAAAAAATATTGAAGAACAATTACAATAACGATATTCTGAATGTTTTTTTTTTATATATAGTAAACACCACAAATCAGAAAATAAAACGGACTTATAGGGTGTCACCTTAACGGGACTCTGTCATGTCATTTTTCAGTATGATGCTAATATTGCCCTTGAATAGTGCCTGGGCAGACCTTTTAAAAACATGTAAAATCATTATTGTACCGTTTGCAGTTTCCATGCTATAAGAGTTGTCAGGCGCTGCAGGGAGCTGTTACATTAGTCCTCTCCATTATTTTACCAGCCGATTAGTCCGGCTGCTGTATAAGTGTTATTTAAATATTATTATTTATTTATCAAGTACCATTGATTCCATAGTGCTGTACATGAGAAAGGGTTACATACAAACAAGTTAAAAAAAACAATGAACAAACTAACATTGTCAGAGTGGTACAGAGGGGAGAGAGGACCCTGCCCCTGCAAGCTTACATTCTACAGGGCAATGGGGAGAGAGACAGTAGGTTGGGTCTGCTCTGGTGGTGGTGGGGCGCCAGATTCAGTGGTGGTGAGGTGGCACTGTGGTCATTGCAGGCTGTAGGCTGTTCTGAAGAGATAGGTTTTCAGGTTCCGCTTGAAGGTTCTGAGTGTAGGGGATAGTCGGACGTTTTGTGGTGCAGAATTCCAGAGGATGGGGATGCTCGGGCAAAATGTTGCAGGCGGTTAGGTGAGGAACATACAAGTGTGGAGGAAAGAAGGAGGTCTTGGGAGGATCAAAGATTACAAGTCAGGTGATATCAGGAGATTAGCTCAGAGATATATGAGGAGACAGATTGTAGATGGCTTTGTAAGTCAATCTTAGTAGTTTGAATTGGATATACTGGGGAATTGGGAGCCAGTGGATGGATCTGCAGAGAAAAGAAGTGGAGGAGCAGTGAGGAGAGAGGTGGATTAGTCAGGCAGCAGAATTAAGAACGAATTGGAGAGGTGCAAGAGTGTTAGCAGGGAGGCCACAGAGGAGGTGGTTGCAGTAGTTGAGATGGGAGATGATGAGAGCATGCACTAGTAGTTTAGTAGATCGAGGGTTGAGGAAGGGACGGATTCTGGAAATATTTTTGAGCTGGAGGCGGCATTAGGTGGCAAGAGCTTGACAGTGTGGTTTGAAGGATATGGCAGAGTCAAGAGTTACTCCGAGGCAGCGGACTTCAGGTACAGGGCAAAGTGTGATGTCATTTATTGTGATAGATAGATCAGGTAAGGGAGGTGCACAAGATGGGGGAAAGATGATGAGTTCAGTTTTGTCTACGTTAAGTTTAAGGAAGTGAGAGGAGAAGAAGGAGGATATGGCTGATAGACACTCCGGGATTCTGGACAGCAGAGAGGTGACATCTGGGCATGAGAGATAGATCTGTGTGTCATCTGCGTACAGGTGATACTGGAATCTACACCCATTCAAGATTGTGTTCTGTCTCTCCCCTCTATGCTCTGTTTTGGGAGAGGGGAGGTGTTTTGTGTTGCACCTGTGCTATCTGTAAAATTTCTATGTGTGTAAATGAACTTTGGTTTTCCTGCATACATCAAATGTAATGTGTGTATCTGCTGAGCAAATGATCAAATGTTCTTACAAGCGCAAAGAAATATCTCAGACTGCAGATACACACAATGACATGAATAGCTCAGAGCTGCAGTTAAGATCACTCTTCCTCCTCCCTCCCTTCTCTGTCTGCAAGTGAATGAGTCTGGGGGAAGGCACACTGGCGTCAAACTCACGAGGGTGCAATGCTAAATAACTGGCATTGCACTTGGACCAATGTTAAACAATCTGTAAGGTCAGATTGTTACTTTTTTCCTCATCTGAACTCGCATTGTGAGTCACATGCGAGTCCAATTGCAGCATGCTGCGATGGTATGCGAGTTTAACGTGCGAGAGGTCAATGAAAGTCTATGGGTGAGAGAAAAAAATCGCACACAGACAGCACACTGTGAAATTGTTGCATGGGCTTTCCCATGCTGGTAAAAGTTAGAATAGATAGATAGATAGATAGATAGATAGATAGATAGAAAGATAGATAACCAGAAAAAAAATTTCTGCAGCACTCAGCTACTACCAATAATGCACACATGCTAACAAGCGATATATGAGGAAAAAATTAAAAACGTACATTTTTAAAAAAAACTCAATATTGTTATTTTTTTATTTTTTGGGGTTGTTGGTACATACATTGGCCAATGTCTGTTTGCTCATCAACCATGACACTGTGACCCCAGGTCTGATGAGTCCTATGCTGACATCCCTGTCCTCCTTGTCCTCCCTGTCTCACAATAGATAGATAGATAGATAGATAGATAGATAAGCTAGATCGGGCTTTCCAGTCTCCCGCTGCTACTTCCGAAGCCGCCAATTAAGCTGGTATTAATCCCTTATTACCCAGCATGACACCCGCCACCAGAGCCGCTTGAAGAGCCTGGTAGCACGCCTGGAAATGGCGCTACTTATAAATGCACCATTTTCAGGGGCGGCTGCCGGCTGCTATTCTTTAGCATGGGTGCCCTAAAACAATGGGCCATCACCACACTGAGAATACCAGCCCTCAGCTGCCTAGTTTTAACTTGGCTGGCAATTAAAAATAGGGCAGAGCCCACACATTCTTTTGCCAGCCAAGGGAAAAATAGACAGCTGAGTGTGGCAGCTCACAACTCTCTGCTTTCATCGGGCTGGACTTAAAAATGCTGCGAAGCCCCATTTTTTTTAAAGTTATTTATTTATTTAACAGACCAAAATGGCAGTTTGGTTGCCATACACTAATCTGTATGGCAACCAAGCAGAATCACTGTCCAGATTGATGAAATCCAGTCTAACTCCAACAGCCAATCACAGAGGCTTTAACAGAGTGTGATCTTCTGTGATTGGCTGCTTATCTGACAGTGCAGTAAGTATGCAATTAGTTTAATAGGCAGCCCTGGAAGTAGCAGCGGGAGACTGGTAAGCCTGATCTAGCTATTCTATCTAACTATTCTTTTCTCACTTCATACCACCATGAGAAAGATCATGTTAAAAATGCATTACACACTGACCACACTAGCACCAGTCACACCACATTCGTTCCTCTAGCACCATAGTCCCACTAAACATAAGGAAAGCACTCGCATGACTGTCATGCATCAAAAACACTCCACCCTCCCACATCATACAGATCAAAGAGGATGGCAGGACAGTGGAATGATGCATGAATATTCATTCCTTGGGGAGTGGGCAGCAGAGAGATCACTGTGATTGACAGATGAAAATAATCTTTTATTTTGAAGTTTACAGAGGATAGAAGGAAGTATAAATAATAGAAATAGATGAATAGAGAGAGCCTAGAGAAAGAAATTAGAAAAAGATAGCAGTTACATATGAATTTTTGGCCTGACAGATTACAACCAGTACAACACAGCATTCGGATTGTGGAAATGACATAAAAAATGCTGTGATTGATTTTTTACTATTAAACCCAAAAAATGTAAAATTGAGGCTGTGTTCACATGTAGTGTTAACACTGCATTTTTTTCCAATGCTGTTTTTCTGCACATTTTCTGCAGGTACCCGCATTACACAACGCAATAACAAACTTCTTTGATTGTTGTGTGTTTGCTGCATTTCTTTTTTGTGTTTTTAATCTTATTTGTGTTTTTGGTGCAGATATGTTGGAGCATGTTTAATGCTTGTTAAGTAGAAAAGGAATGCTTTGACACCACTTAAAAATGCAACTGTCCTTTTTTACGTGATTTTCATCAAGCTCCACATTGAAGGTAAAAATGCAACTGTCCTTTTTTTATGTGATTTTCAGCAAGCTCCACATTGAAGGTAAAAATGCAACTGTCCTTTTTTTACGTGATTTTCAGCAAGCTCCACATTGAAGCTTATAGAAAAAAGAAGCACCAAAACCATAAAGTTCAGCAGTGTCTTTAGATGTACGGTACGCAGCAGTTCTCATGAAATCACATCCAATTTGCTTGTAAAATTAGACCATGTTTACATGTAGTGTAAATGTATATTTTCTGCTGCACTATTTCACAGAAATTCTGCTGAGTTTGCCATCCAAGCAAAGTGAATGTGATTTCATGGAAAAATATATATTAGAATCTGAGAGTCCTCAGTGGTTGATTTAATGAAAACTCCATCTACTGGGCATCAAAGGATGCTACTGATCTGTGTGGTTTTTGATGCGAATCTCAGCAGGGTCAAAAAGGAATTCATAACCTCTACAGCAACAAAAGAAACAAAATGTGCTCCATTCATGTCTATCGCTGACCAGAGTCCACAAGGTCATGCGATCTGCTAATCACGGTGACCTTCTGATCGCAGATGCTGCAAAGGTATTTGCAGGACATGACACGCACGTGACAGTACCTCTCCTCCTACGAGGGGCCTTCAGACCCTCAGGACCAGGATTATCTGGAAGAGATGTATGAAAAGACTGTACCAACCTACTGGCACTTGCTTCTAAAGTTGGTACCCACATTCTCTCTTCCAGACCATTAACCTTCCAATGCACCAGGTACTGAAGGGAGCAACAATAAAACAGATTAAACAATTTATGTTACCTGAAATTCCGAATTCCAATCAACAAGAATTGGTGGAGGTGGTAAGGGTGTCTGTCCAGATGGCGCAACATATTTTTTGAGCAACGATCTATGAAACACATTTTAAATAAAAGAAAGGGAAGGGGAACAAGAGGCGCATTAGTGCCCTATCACACAGACACTTCAAATGCAGGTGGTATAGAGGGAACCACTCACCTATTTCAGTTGTGACACCCACAACTGGTATGAAGGCATATAGTGTTGTATCCTGCTGGCTGCTGCTGGACTCTCACCGACCACTAGCACGTGGAATCACACAGTAATACGGGAAAAAAGGTGTCCTATGGTCCGCGCTGCCAAATCCACTTGTTCCAAGGAAAATACACGAGTAGATGAAGTATATCCAAAAGCCTTTATTACACCCTACGCGTTTCGGTGCCTTCCTGGCACCTTCCTCAGGGATCCCTGAGGAAGGTGCCAGGAAAGCACCGAAACGCGTAGGATGTAATAAAGGCTTTTGGATATACTTCATCTACTCGTGTATTTTCCTTGGAACAAGTGGATTTGGCAGCGCGGACCATAGGACACCGTTTTTTCCCGTATTACTGTATAAAACACATTTTGGATTTTAAGAGCTTGTCGTAACTCAAGGTGAGAAGCCATAGGATTAATGACGGTGACCACTATATAAGGACCAATGAATCTAGAGCCCAGTTTCCAGGAAGGAACTTTGAACTTAATATTACTTGTAGACAACCATATATAGTCATTCACACACGCGACTGTTTCATATAAGCCATGCATTTAAATTCGTCCTCATAACCTTCAGATTGTTCTGTACTCCTTGCCATACTGGAGTGAGTGACAAAGAAAAGCATTCCTCCTCAAAAACTCCCAAAGATCCACCCTCACTTAAAACACAGACCTGAGGGTGAAAATCATGAATTACCAGTGGATTTGTGACGATGATTGTTTAATGCAAATTCTCCCAAAGGTAAGTAAAATGACCAATCTTCCTGGTTCACAGAAACCATATAACTAAGATTAGTCTCTAAAGATTAATTTATGTGTTCGGTCTGACCTTTCAATTGATGGCCTTCAAAAGATGAAAGGCAGAAAAACATTAATGCATTCCCAGATGAGAACAAACGCTTCACGTTTTCACTGATAAACACTTCAGCCACAGTTTTGGCATTCAGAAGAGCAGAAAAGTTAATGAAGTGTGGCATCTTGCTAAACCTATTATCCACTACTATAATCACCACAATCACCAGCAGATAGAGGGAGGTCAGTAAAAATGCATATATAGATGCATTCATCGCCTATCAGGAATAATCGATGGTAGGTGAGACCCAGCAGATGAGTATGCAAAGTCTTAGAACACGCACAAGCATTACAGATAGACACAAAATCAGCATCTTGATGCAATCTCGGCCACCAAAATCGATGAGAAAGGAGGTCTGAGTTTGCTTTACTATCCAGATGACCTGCAAGAACAGAGCTATTATGTTCCCCTAAAATTTTGAGATACAAATTTAAAGGCACAAATAAGTTTCCTGAAGGACAAGCATGGGCTTTCCCCTAAACCTTCAACACCTCGCCCTGAACGTCCAAGCACAAAGGGGAAATGACCACCACCTTTTGAAAAATAGGAACAAAGTCATCAGAACTACATGACCCAGGAAAACTCCATGACAAAGTATGAGCCTTTGAATTCTTAACCCCAGGATGGTAAGTGACAAAGAAATTAAACCTATTGAAAAATAAAGATCTCCCAGCTTGTCTAGGAGTGAGAGGATTAGCAGATTCCAGATACAACAGATTATTATGATCGGTAGTCACCATGATAGGGTGAACTGCCCCCTCCAGAATATGATGCCACTCCTCAAAAGCTGATTTAATAAAACAAAAGTAAAAGTTCTCTATAGCCAATAGTTTCTCTCGGCTGGTGATCATTTTTTAGAGAAGGAAGTGCATGGACCCCACTTACCAGGAGACCACTCATGTGATGACCACCTTGGATGCTTCAAACTCTGTAATGAATGGTAGAGAAACATTGGCTGAATGAGTACAGATGTCAATGCGAAACATTTTTATAGAGAAGTTCATTGGTGAAGAGACTCCAATGAGGCCATGCAATCTGCTAATCGCTGTTACCTCCTGATACCAAATGCCACAAAGGTCCTAGTCGTAAGCGATATGACTAGGCAGGATGATATCCCCATAGCTCACTATACACAGTATCATGGGCCCACCACTCCCTATATATAGTGTGATGACCCCATAGCTCTCCCATGCACAGAATAATGCCTCCCACACTGTAGGCTAGACCTCCCAGTAGACACAATACTGCAGGATGGCCCCCTCAAGTAGTATCCAAACTGTAGGATGGTCCCACAGTAGTTCCACTCTCTACACTGTAGGTTGTCCGCACATTTCATTTTCATTTGAATTAGGTTCATTTTTATTGAATTGAATTTAGACAAATAAAAATGAGTTATCATATAAAGCAATAAAAGCCACAAAACATAGATCAAGATGCAAAACATAGATCAATACTCCAGTAACAACATATTAGAAAAGTCGAACCTCATTCCCTCCTACAACATTGCATTGGTGCAGATGATCAGTAATAACATACAATGACATTTGTCACTACTTGAATGCATTTTATCCAATTAGGAATTCAAAACTCAACATTCAACAAAGCATCCTACCAGTATGAATGTCCCTGAGACGTCACAAGGGCAACTTATTTCCAACCTTAATTTTAATTATTTATTTGCCATCAATAGTAAATTATCTAATGCACATTCCTGGCTTAATACACTCGAGGGGAGTGCCGTGGTCTCCAATTATGCCCCCAAATCCTAAAGAATTTATTGAGAGTATTCCTCTTTAGATAGATAGTCCTTTCTAATCTTATTATACTATTTAGTTTCTTTTGAGTTCCCCAATGGTCAGGGGAGCAGCAGCAAACCAATGGTAAGCAAATAGCTGTCTGGCCTAGTAAAGGACTCTAGATATACCAACAGCCATGGCAGCTCTGAATCCACAGCCTCATCATATAATCCCAAAATACACACATCTGTACCCCATATCCCTTTTCAATAAGATCCAGAGTGAATTTCCAGAATTTTTCTATTTTACCACATGCCCACATCCTGTGGATAAGATCTACAGTCTCTTGCCCGCATCTGGGGCATATACTGTCTGTTCACACTCCTATGGTATGTAGTAAGCTTAGGTGTCCTATACACTGTGCAGTGAATATATTTGAGACAGCCTTTGACTTTCAGACACAGATGATCTAGGTATCTGAGCCAGAATCATTTCCCATTGCTCATCTGTAAGTGGCCAGCAATCCTTCTCCCAGTTACCCCAGACATGCAACAGATCTTTGCTTATCCATTTATTTACCATGTTCTTAAATAATATAGATATCACCCTTTTAGAGCAGACAGATGTAAGTACAGGGTGGGCCATTTATATGGATGCACATAAATAAAATGGGAATGGTTGGTGATATCAACTTCCTGTTTGTGGCACATTAGTATATGGGAGGGGGAAAACTTTTCCAGATGGGTGGTGACCATGGCGGCCATTTTTAAGTTGGCCATTTTGGATTTAACTTTATTTTTTTCAAAGGGAAGAGGGTCATGTGACAGATCAAACATATTGATAATTTCATAAGAAAAACAATGGTGTGCTTTGTATTAACTTTATTCTTTCATGAGTTATTTACAAGTTTATGACCACTTATAAAATGTGTTCAAGGTGCTGCCCATTGTGTTGGATTGTCAATGCAACCCTCTTCTCCCACTCTTGACACACTGATTGTAACACCGCAGAAGAGATGCTAGCACAGGCTTCCAGTATCCATTGTTTCAGCTGCTGCACATCTCATATCTTCACAGCATAGACAATTGCCTTCAGATGAGTGATGAGGCAAGCTTTTTTGTGAATGGTGAATTTAACAAACAAAACCACCGCTATTGGTCTGACAGTAACCCACAATGGATAGATCCCTCCAAGACTGATGGAACACAAAAATTGATGGTATGGTGTAATATATGTGGTACAAAGATAGTGGAGCCATTCTTCATCAATAGAAACCTCAATGCCACTGGATATCTGAATCATGTAGCAATTTTGGAATATTGGTATTCCAACGGTCTAGCACTCACCATTATTCCCAGATATTTAAATCTGCCCACAATGGGGACCTGTAATTGTAGGGCATCAAAGTTTGGGGGAAGTGGGTGTGCAAGCATCAATGCAAATTTATGCAATTTATTTGCAATCCAGACCACTCCCCTAATTCTTTATTGATGTTCATTGCCAGCACCACCGATACCTGCACCTCCTTTAAGGTACCTTTACACGCCGCAACTATCACCGGCGATCGGTGGCAACCGAACGTGCGCGTGCATGTTTTTGACTGTTGATACCGATCGCCGATGCCGCATTTAGACGCCGCAATTGCGTCGTCAACCTAAGGGAACGTGGCTCCCCGGAAGTTGAAACAGATCCTGCTGGAAACATCCGGTTGAATCCCGACGCCGCTTCACACGCCACAATCACTAAGGGAATGTGGGCGTACCTGTGCAACGCCGCAAGAACAGAGGCGTGACAGAGTTGTGTATTCCGCACCCCAAACATGCTGATTAGACAACGCAATAGCGTCATGATTGGCCAACCTGCGCAGGAAGGCTGGCTAAAACATGACGCCATTGCAATTGTGTAGTGTGAATGGACAGCTCTTCAAATATGGCACCCTGTGAAGGGACAGCCAAAGGAAGCACAGTAGCCTCCACCAATCATTGCTGATGGGGCGCGGTATCCAGCACGCTGTGGTACACCTCTGGGAAATCACTAGGCGACGCAGATTCCCTATCGCCCGTTCACACACCAAACCCAGGGCAATTCACCTTCTGGGTTGCCTCTGGTTTTAGAACAATGCTCTGAAACCGCAACCAGGAGCACCTTCAAAAATCACCACCGGGTTCCCCAATTACACGCCGCAATTTCGTAGCAATTTCAAGGCAACCGCGACGGAAATCCCAATTGCCTCTCAGTTGCTACACCGTAGTTGCGGCGTGTAAAGGTACCTTTAGAAATAACAAGTCATCTGCATACAAGGACACCTTAGGTTCTAGAGAACCGATATTGAAACCCCCGACCTCCCCCAACCCTCTTAGTAAAACCGCTAGTGGCTCCATCACTTTAGCAAACAGGAGAGGGAAGATAGGACAGCCTTGCCTAGTGCCTGTAGACAGGTCAAAGACCTCCGAGGTGCAACTGTTTACCTGATTTCGTGCCCTCGGTGCAGTATATAAGAGTCTGACCCAGTTGATGAATCTGGGACCAAGCCCCATTTTTGTTAACACTGCCCATTGAAACTTCCACTGCACACTGTCAAAGACCTTGGCTGCATCTAATGAAGGACCGCATTCCCCCCCACACTCCAGAACTGAGCTACGTTCCTAGGAACAATCACCTAATATTTATAGACGTTGACTTGTGTGGAATAAAGCGAGTCTGGTCCTCATGAAATATGGATGTTATTACTTTCAACACTCTATTGGCCAGCAGCTTTGCAATCAATTTGACGTCAGTTGTTAACAACGAAATGGAGCGGTATGAATCCAGGAGCCTCGGATCCCTTTCTGGCTTCAGTATTAGCACATTGACTCATAGAAGCAGGTAAAATTCCCTGTTTTTCAATTTATTTGATGACCCGCAATAGTTTAGGAAATATGAACGAAACATGCATTTTATAAAATTTATACACCTGGATCTTTATCATTTTGCATCTAGCCCAATGCCTCCTCCAATTCCTTCAGATCTATATCCCCATTCAATAACTGTATGTCCCCCTCCATCAACCTGGGCAGGGGAATTTACGCCAGACACTCAGCCGTCTCTTCTTGCCGAAATACTGCTGTGGAGGAGTACAGCCTAGCATAATAGTAACATAGTTCTCCAACTATTCCCACATTGTCCTGCACCACTTTCCCTGATTTCATTCTGAAGCCACTGATGTATGATAGTCCCTCCTGTGCCTTAGCTATTGTTGCCAAAAGATGCCCCAATTCCTCCCCCTCCATGAAGAACTTTTGCATGGTGAAAAATCGCTTGTAAGAGGCTAGGGTTATGAAGTGCGCCTTTAGGGCGGTCTGAGAGTCCTCTAGAATCTTTTTTGCTATCTCACTAAAACTTATTATTACTTTGTTTTCTGCCTCTATCAGGGTTTTAATTAATTCTTGGTTATGCTCCCTTGTTTTAGCCTTTCAGTAGCAAATTTGCCTGATGCATAGCCCCCTCACAAAAGCCTTCATGACACCCCATACTATATGATCAGGAGCCAACCCATCATTCATAGAAAAGAATTACATCAAATCAGAGTTTAGAGTTCCCCCAACCAGTTGAATCCAAAAAGGATTAAGACATCAAGAGACTCCTGCCATTTGGTCCTTTTTTCCAAACCTGAGCTGGACCTGCAGAGGGAAGTGATGTGAGATCCCTCTAGCTACATACATGCCTAGATTCACATATAGCATTAACTGAGCATTACCAATGGCCAGCTCAATTCTCAAAAGAGATTTATGTGAGCTGGATTAGCAAAAGAACTGGTGGGATCATGAATTCCTATACCTCCACAGGTCAGTGTACCACATTTTGCCCACCATTTTTGCCAGAGAAGTGGGAGAGGACCCCTCAGACACGCCACCAGAATGCATATTATCCCAGTACGGGTTTAGAAAGTTATTGAAATCTCCTATTAATAAAGTAGGAACCGCCAGGATAGACCCAATAAAAGAAAGGATCTTTTTCAGTGGTTCACTCGAATATGGGGGAGGGGGTAAGTATATTGCGACTATGATGCATTTCATATGGTAGATTGTGCAGTATAAGCCCACGTATCTTCCCTCAAGATCCAGTAATACCTTTAGACAAGTAAAGGGATTGTGCTATGAACCAGGACACTCACGCCCCTTGAATGTGTGGTGCACACCACATGATACTCATGGCCTATCCAATTTGTCTGCAGCAAACGGGTTTTTTCCTTCACCAAGTGTGTCTCTGAGACATAAATTATTGCTTGCTGTAGATATTTAAGGTAGGTAAATATGGCACATTGTTTAGTCACTTCTCCCATCCCCTTGACATTCCACACCACCAAATTAACTACTGACATAATTTTCCCATCATAACATATTCAGCAGAAGTCGCACTTTATCCTCAATTCTATATATTTCCCCAAAATTCTTACTGAGCAGCAAAGCATCAATTACATACAAGACAAACAGCATATTAAACAAGTGATAAAAATACTTTAACATTCCTCTCCAACAGAGGGATACGGGATTACGCAGTGGCCATGGTGCACGTGACATTCCAGATGTCTGAGATGGTATTATATCGAGTGCGCAACATTCTAATGAGGCCCCGCTTAGGACCTGTGTTAAGGCCACAAAATAACTAACTGCCAGAGCATTTCTAAAGCAAATTATGGCCTGGTCCAGAGTTTTAGTAAGCGCAGAACCACTGGGTAATAAGCACAGGAGGTGTGCTTGCAGAATCTCTTTCATTGCCATCTAGCCAGACTGTGGCTTCTCTTGGTGTTTCAAAGAATTGCGCTTTTCCTCTACCACAACCCATAGTTTAGCCGGGTACATCATAGAGCTTGGGACCCGCAAATCCTTGAGGCATCTCTTAACATCACTTAATGCATCCTCCTCTTCTGTACCTCTGCCGAGAAGTCAGGGTAGATAGAGATCCTGTTGCCATTAACTAACAGCTCTTTAGCATCTCATGCTTTACACAGGATGGCGTCTCAGTCCCGAAAGTGCAGTAATTTAAGGAGTATGGGACGTGGAGGGCGCTTGGTGGTAGGGGCCAGGTTGGGACCCTGTGCACCCTCTCAATAGTAAAAAAGGAGATAATATGTCCCCCCAAACCCCCCAGCAAACAGTCCTCAAAGTATCCCGCTGGATTGTTCCCCTCCGTCTTATCTGGAACTCCAACAATTTGCAGGTTACTCCTCCGGGACTGGTTCTCCAGGTCATCCACCTTAGCCAGGAGCAGTGAGACATTATTGGCTTCTTTGCTGAGATCTTTTGTTATTGAGGTGATCTTACGCTCGGCTGAGTTGACCCTCTCCTCCAGAGCCTGCACTCTCCCACTGACCCCTTGCAGCTCTTGTTTATGTATGTTATGTCCGTTTTGATACCCTTTATACACTGGTGTGGGTGCTCAGTGTGGCATATGTTATGTGAATTATCCACAGGATCTCTCTTAGCATAGGCTCCAGGGCATGAGACTCCACAGCTTCTCCTTCATACACATGGGTTTCCTTATCGGGGTATTGCTGTGGCTGCACATCCCCGACCTGAGCAGTTTTAGTTTCTGTGCCCTGTGCCTTTGCCTGTCTGTCCACCTCTGCATCCTACAGGCACTCCCCCTCTCTTTCAGAATTTACTGTTCCATGCTCTGCATTAGGGGTATAAGCAAACTTCCTCAACTTTGCGGCAGTCTCAGCTGCTTTATTTCTGCTTGCAGTTCCTGATACTCTCCCTCCTGTAGTTTCCATTTGCTTCTTTTCCCATGGGTCATGGTTCTTCTTAACCTTGCTGTGTACCTCCCGGTGTCTGGTCAGGTAGTGAAATTGGGGTCTCAACACTGACGGTACAGGATAAATTCAGGATAATAAGCGGGAGCCTCTCCAGCTTGCATCCGCCTAACATGCCAGTCAGGTTACATCCCTCAGGTGGAGGCTTTTAGCACTGGTTAATTACATGGTTGAATATTTTCCCTGCAGATCTGGTATTGGCCTATGGTTGAATTATTCAGCCGCCTCTGGGGGGTTGCAGAAGAAGTTTAATACAGAGTGAGTTTCCTTCTGAGATTAGGTGGGAACTAATGTCACAGATTGGGTGAAAACTAATACCACTCTCAGGGTATTCCCTCTGTAGATAGCTCTTATTTGTGAGCTTAATAAATTAAAAGAAAGCGAGGTTCACTATTTACTGACTGCATTAGAAGGCCTGTGGTTGCTATGACACCCCTCTCTATCAGTCCTCGGCGGTTTCTCTGCAGATGCTGGGGCTGAGAAAGTGGCACCACCCACAGTATTGTGCTGCGGTATGGGGTCTCCGCCTAGGGGATGAATTGCTCATCTTCTCTGTCTCTCAGTGATGGTGGGAGGTTTACCATAAAGCTCTGTCCAACAGCCAGTGGAGAGAGGGAATCACTCTGGATCTTCTCCTCTACTTGGGTACCTTAGGTAGGAGCCCTCACTCTGCTCCTGAGATGGCATCCAGCTCATGTTTCCCTGCTTGAATGCAGAGTTTAACTGGATTGGCAAACTGTGCATGCCGACACAGTTAAAAGTGTGTTTGCTTCTGCTGAACCCTTCCATGTGCCCTCTTTTTCTCCCCAGGAGCTACACCACAACGTCTACACCTCTTATAGATAAGCCCAAGACCTCTACTTGAAGATTGTGGACCTTAATGCAAATCTCCAACAGGGCCCAAACTATAATGGGTCTTTAGTAGTATTAGTTTTGTTATATGAGCCAAAAGGATCTTTCAAGCCCCTCTTGCTCAAAGGCTTAGATGGAATTTCAGCCACTGCACTGACTATATGTGGCGCCTCTGCGTCCAGGAGGCCACAAAGGGAACTGCAGCCAGGCAGGTAGGATACTTGCTGCACAACAACACTCTCACAGCCCACAAAACCCACGTGTAAGAGAAGGTAACATCCAGCCCTGAGATTAGAGACTCTATGAGATTGAGGGGTGGTGGATTTAGAGGAGTGGGTTGGGCACACCCGTAGTCAGGTGACTTGACAGTATATAGGAAAGGGGCAGGAGGAAGGTGTTCAGTAGGCCGAGGTAGGCTGAACAGCAAAGACCAGTAGTAGGCCACAGTGAGCTGAGATGCAAAGACTAAGAACAGGCCAGAGAACAGCAGCAAGTTGAGCTGAAGCAGAGCAGGAGAAAGCCACACGCCCTGGAAGAGTGAGGGCATAAGGAACGCAGAATCTGTACTGAGCCAGTGTGAGCCAGAGGAGAGAGAAAGCCTATCCAGAGCTGGATCCCCAGGAGTGTGAGAGAGCCGAGAGGGACGGTGATACCCGGGGCCCTAGAACTACAGCTAAAGCAACTGACTGCAGGCGGAGTAGCCCTCCTATATACCAAGAGACACAGAGGGAAAGGAGCCTAGTAGAGCCTCGTGCTGGAGGACTGCTGGAGGCTGGGCTGTAGTAGAGTGTCGGCTCTAGAGGGGACCGTAGTTTACCCTACATCCCCAAACAACACGACGAGGGGTCTAAGTTCCAGATTGAGATCCCTACCCAAAGGACAGACAGCTCAGTGACAAACTAAGGACTCACAGGGGCCCGAGTCACCGCGATACTATCCAGCGTTTCACACACACCCGTAGAGACGGAGACCGTAATAGCCCGGAAAGGACACTGCAGACTGTGTGAGGGGTCACAGAGAGAGAGGCCTGGCTGCAGGGAGCAAAGGGAACCCGGAGAGGGAGAATGTGCCCGTGTGTTAAGAACTGTACTTGAACCTTGTAAGAACTGCAACTAAACTGTAAA
Source organism: Allobates femoralis (assembly GCA_033576535.1). Classification (NCBI taxonomy): domain Eukaryota; kingdom Metazoa; phylum Chordata; class Amphibia; order Anura; family Aromobatidae; genus Allobates; species Allobates femoralis. Next base: position 469,327,704 of record JARQOC010000005.1, read on the forward strand.
GTGACTTGGAGAACTGAGAGTAAACACGGAAAACCCTGGAACTGCTTCCCTTGTGTTTCTGCATGAAAGTGATTCTCTCCATACAGGATACAGCCTGTCAGCACCAGCTAAGAGGAGAGATCCCTGGAGCGTCTGCAAAGTAAGTGTGCTACACACTCCACAATAGACTTAACCCTTACTGCCCCGGGGAACACAGTTGTACCCACTGGAACTATACCACCTAAGCTGCTATCCCATCGTCCCTGGAGGTTCTGCAGCAGCGGCGGCCCCCATCACTGGCCGCATCAAGTGGGTGGCGTCACGACTGACAACCCCTGTAAATATTCCCCTTTATTTGCCAGGGCCCGGGACACGGTCCAGACCAGGACCACCCGTGACTTCCCCAGAAAAGACCCGGTCCGGTAACGAGTACCCTTGTCCCAGTGGGCTCGACAACCTGGCGTCACGAACAGGATCTACTCGGTCCAACAGAATTGGACCCCGTGCGCCTAAGGAAAGTGTTCTGGACTTTTCCCGCCAAAATCTGACCTTAATGGCGGCCAGGGGAGACTAACGCCATGTGCAGAGGAGGCGTTCCCGAAACTCCCATCGTGGGCCGGCCCGGTCCATGGCGCGAAGAGAAGGACCTGCCCTGGCTCCTCTTAACTCCGAGAGAGCCAGTCGTCACTCTCAAAGAAGAGCCTCCGCCCCTAGACCCTCCTCCTAACAAGCTGGCGGGAACAAAGGAGGAAATCGTCATCAGGAGGGGGCGGAACGAAGAACCGGAAGAGAAGCAGTCGCCATTGCAGTACATGTGGACGGAAGTGGAGGACGCCCAGGAGAGTGCCGTGATCGGAAGACCACAAGTGATCCCGGAGGGCCCACGGAGTGACCCAGTGGAGGAACCCGGCAAGGGAAAGAACTTGTGTGACCCAGACGAGATGGCGGAAGGCGGCGAAGAGTGTCCATACGTCCAAGACACCCGGCGGGGTGTGCTGCGGCTGCTACCCCAGCAGATGACACGGGCTCAGGAGGAGCATCAGACCCGGATCCAGATCGATGTCGAGCATTGCCGGAGCTACGCGACTGTATCTATACAACCCGGCAGGGTTGGAGCGACACGTGACCGCCCTGAAGGAGAAGCCTCATGCCGTACCGCAACTTTGGTGGGCTTATCTGTGCCCAGTGCTGCACCGCGCCCTATCCGGAAAGAGACCGACCCATTAGGAGCCTTACCAGAGGAATACATCCGTAGATGTGTACGAAAGAAGGAGTGAGACCCGTGTCCTGTAACCAGAAGAAGAAGGAAGACTTGTAAGTGTGAATGAAGCGTTTTCCTTATTGACCCCATCCCATACCTGAATGAATGCTAGCATTCCCCTGTCTGTCTTATATGATTTATTTGAACATTTGCTACCATGAACAATGACTTGGTACAAACTTGAACTGTATATAGTTGAGCACCTTAGTGTGCTCCCCTTTGGTTTTATGACCAGCTGCACGTGAGACGTAGTGCAAGTGACTGCTTTGAATCGTGAACTTTGCACTTTGACTGCTTTTTGAGAATTTTGCACTTTTTTCAGAGAAGAAGAATGTTTTTATACTTTTTGATAAGAAAGTAGAGCTTATAATGTGTGTTTTAAAGAAAGTAAATGCGTTGTAGCATTGGACCCGGCAAAGGTCTAGAAGGGTGGAGGAACTGGATTAACCCCCATGTATATTAAGTTAGGGAAAGCAAGTGCCTGGGGGTGGTGTAGCGAGAATCCAGGCCTCCTAAGCCGATACACCCGCGAGCCAATGTATATAGTTAGCTTATGTAACGTTTAAGAAGGCTCGAACCTCCCGGATGGGAAGAACCAAGAATGCTTATTGTTATTGTTGTTGAAAAATAAAATGTTTTCAGGGGGATCCATGACGGGCAGCGCGCGAATGCGCTAGTTAACTCCGGTAGAGTGTGGCACCCTGCGTCCAGGAGGCCACAAAGGGAACTGCAGCCAGGCAGGTAGGACACTTGTTGCACAACAACACCCTCACAGCCCTCAAAACCCATGTGTAAGAGAAGGTAACATCCAGCCCTGAGATTAGAGACTCTATGAGATTGAGGGGTGGTGGATTTAGAGGAGTGGGTTGGGCACACCTGTAGTCAGGTGACATGACAGTATATAGGAAAGGGGGAGGAGGAAGGTGTTCAGTAGGTCGAGGTAGGCTGAACAGCAAAGAAAAGTAGTAGGCCACAGTGAGCTGAGATGCAAAGACTAAGAACAGGCCAGAGAACAGCAGCAAGTTGAGCTGAAGCTGAGCAGGAGAAAGCCACACGCCCTGGAAGAGTGAGGGCATAAGGAACGCAGAATCTGTACTGAGCCAGTGTGAGCCAGTGGAGAGAGAAAGCCTATCCAGAGCCGGATCCCCAGGAGTGTGAGAGAGCCGAGAGGGATGCTGATACCCGGGGCCCTATAACTACAGCTAAAGCAACTGACTGCAGGCGGAGTAGCCCTCCTATATACCAAGAGACACAGAGGGAAAAGAGCCTAGTAGAGCCTCGTGCTGGAGGACTGCTGGAGGCTGGGCTGAAGTAGAGTGTCGGCTCTAGAGGGGACCATAGTTTACCCGGCAACCCCAAACAACACAACGAGGGGTCTTAGTTCCAGATTGAGATCCCTACCCAAAGGACAGGCAGCTCAGTGACAACCTAAGGACTCACAGGGGCCCGAGTCACCGCCATACTGTCCAGCGTTTCACACACACACCCGTGGAGACGGAGACCGTAATAGCCCGGAAAGGACACAGTTGTACCCACTGGAACTATACCACCTAAGCTGCTATCCCATCATCCCTGGAGGTTCTGCAGCAGCGGCGGCCCCCATCACTGGCCGCATCAAGTGGGTGGCGTCACGACTGACAACCCCTGTAAATATTCCCCTTTATTTGCCAGGGCCCGGGACATGGTCCGGACCAGGACCACCCGTGACTTCCCCAGTAAAGACCCGGTCCGGTACCGAGTACCCTCGTCCCAGTGGGCTCGACATATACATCACTAGATTCTGTGACTTGGCAGTATAGATGGGGTCGCCCATTTAAAACCTTTTTATAATCCAGAGAAGAGAGATTTGGTGAAGAGTAAACTCAAAATAATTGTGTAGCGCAGGGCTTTCTCCTTACTAAGATGTGCTATGTTTAATGCTAATGTACCCTGCAGTGACTGCCTGCAGTGTCCCATACTAGTAACAGCTCAATCCAATGCACTCTAATTCATTTTGGATATTTAATCAGATTAATGCACAATGTCTGATGTCAATATGACACTTTCCAAAATGCAAGTCACAACAGCAAGCTCCATTAAGATGTTGAGTCAGCATGAATTTCTGAAAGATTTCAACTACTAAGACAGAGGTGATATTTCAAAATCATACAGCTGAAGACCAATTATAGGGGTTTTCAGTCTTATGAAATGCTTAATAAAACTGGCAAATGGTAAAAATAAAAAAAGGATAATACTCAAATTGCTTATCCCCCGTCAATCAAGTGCTAATATTCTCCTGGTTCCTGGTCTCAATTTAGCTGACCCAGGCAATGATATGACATGCCAAATTAATTGAGTGGCAAAGTAACTCCTAAATTAACTTAGCAATATTTTTTGGGGGTTGAACAACATTAAGCAGCAATCAATATTAGTACCCTAAAATTTGAGACAAGTTTTTTTTCCAAACTGCTAAATTATTTTAGTCCTCTCTACATTACATACATCCAGATACTTGGATTACGTGCTTGTATCATCAGCTCCAGAACAAAAGGATAAGAAGTTTGAAGAACTGAACAAATATATCAAAGCTTCTAACACTGAGTTTTCTGAGCTCCCCAGTGAAACTGTTTATTTTTAATATACTGTTGAAGACAAAATGTGAGTCTTCTTAGGAAAATGCCCCTCAATATTAACCCATGAGGTCATAAACCACCCTTAATGTGTCTATTTGTATATGTAAATTTATATCACAGTTATTCCCTTATTGTTGGTAGTTCATTGTATATGTGGAGCCCACTGGGAAGGGCTACTCGGTACTGGACCGGGGTACTGATGGGGATGTCACGGAGGTCCTGGTCCAAACCATGTCCCGGGTGCTCACAAGTAAAGGGATATTTACAAGGATTAGTTTGTTGTGACGCCACCCACGGGTTGTGGTCAGTGGTGGGACCACCGCTGCAGCGCAGCTCTGCCAGGGGGATGGATGGTGGGGCTGCAGCTAGATGGATGAGCCCGCTGCAGGTTGGGCTGCTCCTGACAGGGTAGGAAGTACAGTTCTGTATACCTGGAATCAGACACGGACACTGGAGCAGGGTTCACCGGGTTTAATTTCAAGTTCTTCAAAGTTACACAAGTCACGGTACAGTTCTTAAAGTGATCCTAAACCCAGAAACTGACCCCCCCTTATCTTTAGACCTGTCCCTGCACCCCCTCTTATCATTTCTAGCCATCCCTTTTGCATAAAAAATTGCTTTTGTAAAGTTAGAGAAAAGGATATAATAGTTTGATCTGTGTGAGTTCTCCGTTTCTGTTGGAAGCCGCAAATAGGCGTGCCTGTCTGCTGGTGCCTGGTAATTATTCACGCCCTTCTCTGCTTGCTGCCTTTGTGAGTGTGTGGCCGCGTCATGAAAGGGGGCGGGGCTAAATCGCGTCATGCCGGAGCCCCGCCCCCTTTCATGACGCGGCCACACACTCACAAAGGCAGCAAGCAGAGAAGGGCGTGAATAATTACCAGGCAGCAGCAGACAGGCGGGGCATTAGCGGCTTCCAACAGAAACAGAGAACTCACACAGGTCAAACTATTATATCCTTTTCTCTTACTTTACAAAAGCGATTTTTTATGCAAAAGGGATGGCTAGAAATGATAAGAGGGGGTGCAGGGACATGTCTAAAGATAAGGGGGGGTCAGTTTCTGGGTTTAGGATCACTTTAACAGCTTTACACAGTTCACAGTTCAGTTCACAGTTCAGTTAACTCCGGGAACACTTAGCCCTTTGCAGCCAGGCTGTCGCCCTGAGATCCCTCACTCCTTCTAAGTGTCCTTTCAGGCTGTTCTCTCCCTCTCCGCAGGTTGTATGGCGGCAGCTCGGGCCCTTGTATGTAGCTTCCCCCTATGTGTCTGGGCGGTAAGCCGGGTCCTCGTGGTTGCTGCTGTGCCTTCAACCCTGTCATGGGAACACGGACCTGGAATCGGTGTTTCCCACCGGTGTGTCTGGGGAGCCGGTATATTGCTTCACTCTGAGCTGACACTCTGGTGTTTGCCTAGCCTGCAGTAACCCTATCTTCCAAGGCATTACCAGGCTCCTTCTAACCCGTGTGATTCCAGCCCAATCAGGGAAAACTACTTCACCGGTAGTTAGTCAGTGCTGCCATGTTCCTCGGACCCGGTGATACCAGTCCGGTCTCTGTCCTCACACTCCCCTGGGATGCCGGCTATGGACGAGCTTTCTCTCCATGGTTTCTGTGACTCTGTGGATTCTGTGTCTCCAGGGAGCCCAATCCCTCTGGGAAGTGTCACTGTCTGTCTGGTCTTGTCTTTACAGCTCAGCCTACTCTGGCCTACTAACTCCTTCCTCCTCTTTTTCCTCTATTTGAGCTCTCTCTCACCTGATCTATATTCTTTACCACCGGGTTGGGTGCTATCTCTAGTGGGGGTGTGTGTGCTGTGAGGGTGTTTGTTGCACAAACTGTTTATCTTTCTGCCTGGCTGCAGTTCCCTATGTGGCCACCCTGGTCGCAGGGGCGCCACATATACAAGTTTATATTGTAACTAGTTGGTGGCCCGATTCTAACGCATCAGGTATTCTAGAATATGTATGTAGTTTATTTATGAAGATTTAAGAATAATGCAATGAATACACAGGATTTTCCAGGTAAAATATATACATTATTGTGGAGACATGGGGGTCAGTGGATGCTCTCGTCCGTTTGCCCAGCCGCCTTTAGACAGACAGCATGGACCAGGACTCATCCCGCGCTCCTTAACCGTGGGTGGAACACTACTCAGACAACACAAGTTGAGGGAACCACAACAACAACACTTATACACTATGGAGTCCATGTTACACCTCAATAGAGTCCATTTCGTCACAATTATCATTAAATGTTATTGCTCATAGAACTTAATACAACTGAACGAAATTATTAAACAGATCATCAAAATATATAAACAATTATATGAATATCTAACTGTATTTAAATAAATCATCGGATGAAAGAAGTACATCGACACTATAATATATATGTTAATAATATCAACCCAAAATATTTTTGTACACCACATTTCTTATGAATACCTTTTGACTATCTATAAGCAACTTTCCTTGTAAAGGGTATCAAGAACTTGCACCTTGACATTGGATCTCATTTTAATTATTGGGAATGCAACGGAGAGTTGTCCATGACCAAAAACGGGCTCCGGTAGATATATGCCAACACGGTGTAGAGTTTGACCTTGTGACTTGTTTATTGTCATGGCAAAAGCTGGTTGTACTGAAAACTGTTGACACCGAAGCCTGAATGGAAGACCGGTGTCCGAAGGACATAAATCAACGTGTGGAATGAACACTTCATCTAGTTTTGCTAATCCACATCACTCTTGCTTGAATTACATGGGAATGGAGTCCAGTAACAATAAGGCGAGTTCTATTACATAGACCATTTTTTGTATTAAGATTCCGCGGTAACATTACGATTGGTCCAACTTTAAGTTGTAGTCTCTGGGATCTCTACGAATAAGAAGGAAAAGAAGCGCACATAGAGTAATACCTTCGGGTTTGATGGTCACACGGACTCCCACAATACAGACTCACTTGGTCTGGTTGTGAATGGTCACAACTCCTTTGGACAAGCACGTATGGTCGCAGCAGGCTCCCGGCGAAACGTAAGGATCCACTTGGAGAAAATAGAACCGGATGGATAGAAGCCGCGCTGACCAAAATAAAATAACAGAGTAACACACACACTCTGTTTATTCAGCCTACGTGTTTCGTGGCAAACAGGCCACTTCATCAGGGCATCAAGATTCAACAGCACATCCAGTTATATATACACACAGGAACAATAAAAAAAACTATCACAAAAAAATGATACCCCCACCCCCCTCTGATGTCACTTCCTGTGAAAACGCCCAGTATAAGTCAAACATGTATAAAAATGCCCATTACATTGATTACAATACATTAAAAATACATTAAAACACAATAATCAGTATTTAAAATCGCATATGTTTTTCAATAAATAATTAAAACATTTTTGGTATTAAGATAAACCAGGATTAGAACTAACCCTGGCAGGGGCATAAAACTCTCCTCCGGAGAGTAACCTTCTGTCTTATACCACTTAACCATCCAGTCATCGTTGGTGAGAGCAACTGTTTAGCCAGGATCTACCAACTCAACCCATCCAAACAATTAAATATCCTCATTTTTTTAGTGCACAAAACCTTCTTTTTTATTATAAAAATATAAACTTCTTGTCTTGTAAATGACCCCTACATTTTGTGTCTATAATATGCTCACTAACTAATTTACATTTCTTGGTTTGTTGATCTATGTAAATTACAAGTCACCCATATATACAAACTCACAATTAAGAACCTCTCAATATCAAGAAGAAATGCGGACAGGATTTATATGAGGTAAAGGATGAACGGAGAAAACGAAAAAAATGAATTACAGTGTACTCGAATCACAATTACATAAAAATAAGGGTTCATCCAGAATATGAACCCATTATGTCTAGGGGTCTAGAGGTAACCGCAAAGTGATTAAGCGACACCTCAGACCAGTAAACTATCTGAGCACAGTTTGTAAAAGATAAACACTGGGCACTAACCAAGTGCTAGCAGCTTAATCAGGTGTATACAGTGGTAATCCAGTGGAGCAATGACCCGTGGAAGTGGCAACTGCCACGAAACGGCAAGCCGTCGTCTGATGTCCTCCACCCCTCCCTCCCTCCCTCCCTCCCCCAAGCATGTTCATGGATCCTTTGCTATTGGACCTTGAATAAAAGAATCGTCACAAGTTGGTGAGTGCTGCCGTTTTTTGTCTTTTCCCGCTATACTATTAAACTATCTGAGCTTATGGGGAATAGGAACCACTACGGTCATAATATCTCGCCAGGGGGGGATAGATTTTTGCTCAAATAATGCTGATCTCCATTTTTTTTTCCTTACCACATTTACAGTGGGGCGGTGCAGTCTGTCAGCCTATCACACACACACAGCAAAGTGCATTTTTTGCACACAAGCAAGGGCATGTGTCATTGGCTGTGTATGTCACATTTCCTTGCCTTATAAGACCCAGCCAGTTTCCCCATCGCCGCCATTTCCTCAGTGCTGCAGCTCTATGTCAGATGGCACCGCTGCTGCTGTGGGCGCTATACAGTCAGTCAGACAGATAGCTAGCGAATTTCAAGTTACATAGAGAGATAGGTTTAGGGAGTAGGGACTAATTGCAATATCAGCCCTTTTGAGGGCTAGTTCAGAGACGTAGGGACTAGTTGTAATATCAGCCCTTTTGAGGGCTAGTTCAGATAACTAGGGACTAGTTGTAATATCAGCCCTTTTGAGGGCTAGTTCAGAGAAGTAGGGACTAGTTGTAATATCAGCCCTTTTGAGGGCTAGGTTAGAGCAGTTCCTAGCACTTTATGCCAGGCAGGTCTGTTCCAGTGCTGTGCCAGTGTTTTTCACAGTATCTGGCCAAATCTAGATCAGCCAATCCTTTTGTGCTAGTAGTGTAGCACTGCTGTGAAGAAAGCTACACCACCTGTCTTTAGTAGCCACTTTTAACTGCATCTAGCCCAGACAATCCTTTTGGACTAGTAGCAGTGTCTGGTACTCAGCGGAGTAGCCTAGCTGTGAAGCAAGCTACACCGCCTGTCTATCTAATAACAATTGTAAACTGCATCTAGCCCAGACAATCTTTTGGGCCTAGTAGCAGTGTCTGGTAGTCAGCGGAGTAGCCCAGCTGTGAAGCAAGCTACACCGCCTGTGTATCTAATAACAATTGTTAACTGCATATAGCCCAGGCAATCCTTTGGGCCTAGTAGCAGTGTCTGTTAGTCAATGGCATAGTGCAGTCAATCCTTTCGGCCTAGTACCACAGTTTGGCCACTCAGCTTTGCTTGATTTCCATCTATAGTTTTTTGTGCCAACAATTACAGAGTTGCCAATTAGTTAACCTCCAAACTCCAAAATGAGTGCCAAGGCCTGCTGCTGGTGGAAAGGGCAATAGGCGTGTTGGAAAGGGAAAAAAAGTTTGTGTCTGTGGGGTAGGTGGTAAAGCAACAGTAACATCTGCAGAAGAAAGACCATCTTTTAGCCAAACTAAGATGTCTACTTCTTTTTGTGGACAATCTGATATGATCACTTTCTTACGGACACGACCATCGCTACAAATTGTAGATGAGGCACAAAAAGAGCTTGAATGGATATCAAGTGCTCCATCAAGTGGGCTCTCCTCCACCCCAACTTCAACATCACAAATACTCCAGTCCTCAGAGGTGTCACCCCAATCACACTTGCTTCCTTGCAGCTCCCAAGTCTCCAGCCGCCCGTCTGTGTATGGGGTAACACAGATGGTTGAGTGTGGCACCCTGGTACCTGTTGGGCACCACAGAACTCCTTGGGACATGAATGGAACAGTAACAGCAAAGCAACACTCACAAACAACACAAGACACAAACAACACCTTAGAGCACATGGTTTCACCCCAAGCCTCTAGGGGGAGCTCCACTGGTCACTTTGAGCCAGTTCCCCCTATAAATAGGGTCTTGGAGGGAGAAACACCAGAGTGTACAGACGCTAGGAGAGCTGCAGGTTGTGTGTAATCTCTGGCTTATGAGACACACACTAGGCCATTCAGCCTATCTAGCAAGTGAGGAGATACTTGCAATTGGGGTAATACCGTGTTTCCCCGAAAGTAAGACCCTGTCTTACATTAAATTTACCTCCAAAAGTCCCACCCTGTCTTACTTTCGGGGGAGGTCTTACATTAGGGAAAAAAAAAAAGACACATTTTTTTTAACAATAAAATTTAACATTTATTAACAGGCTGAACAGTATGGTCAAAAAAATAATCAAACAAATGTATCAAGAATATCTTGGTAATACGGTACCGTGTCATTACGGTATTTCCATGTATAACATGCAAAACAATGAACAGTCACGAACAGTCTGAATATGTAACACCGTAACATAAAACAAGATTTATTCCAGGACAACCATGTCATCATCTTCTGGAACATCATCATACACATCCAAACTCTGAGGTTCCTCTGGAATTGCTGGGGACTCCTTTTACTGCTGAATCATTGGCCCATATCTGTCATGTGTAGCAACGGCACTGTCCAGAAATGAGCAGGTCTTGTCCAGGTAGCCTGCTCGTAGTGCATTTTCAATGCAATTGTCCGTGATCTTCCCCCATGAATTCTTTACCCAATTCACAATCTCTGGCAGTTTAGGCTTCACAAAGTTGCCACGTACATTTCTCTCCATTCTGTTCTCGATGTAGTCATTGATCTCGGCACGCAGATTGTCCTTGAAGGGCTTGTTTATGGCGATATCCAGAGTCTGGAGATAAGCCGTCATCCCTGCCGGAATCATGATTTGGTCAATTCTTCTCTCATGAAGGAAGTTCTTCATGTCTTTGGCGCGGTGTGTGCTGGCTGCATCCCAGATCAGCATTCCTCTTTGGGTCCCTCGCATGACAAACGGCAGCATTAAATCGAGCCACTTTCTTATAACCGCTTGTGTGGCCCAGGCTTTCTCCGTTTCCAGAACATAAATGCCAGAAACCCGTTCAATCTTGTCCTTCTTGCCCTTTGCAATGAGTAAAGGTGGGACTTTAGTGCCATCCAGACGAATTGCCAAAATACAGGTAACCCGTGCACTTTCATATGCAGTGGAGGGAACGTACACTGAGGAGGCACCTCATTGTTCAATGGTGGTTTGAGCTGCTTGGCCCATGAACACGGCAGTTTCATCCATAGCGATCATGTTTGAAAGGCTGTATTGTGAGAAGTCAGTGTCATCGACAAACTTCTTGTAGGCAAAAGCGCGTTTCACAATCTCAGCATCTTCCAGCCTAAAGAGTGTGGTGGATCTTCTCAAAGACAGGTCATTCCGTTCAAGGAAGTTATCCACCCAGTGTTGGGATGCCTTGAATTCTTCAGGGGAAATGTCAAACTGTGGTGCCATTGCAAGGGCATATTCCTGGATCTGAGCCCTGGTCACCACCAATGTCTTTGCTCTCCTGTCTGCAACCCACTCAGAGACCAGGCCTTCCAGCTCGGTATACATTGGTTGCCGACCACATCCAACCTTGCGCATTTTAGCCTTTCCGGCCTCCACTTGATCACTGAAGTGATCATAGTCTGCTCGCCATTTGCGGACCAAACGTTCGCTCAGCATTTTCTGTTTGCAGAATTCCGCCAGATTTTTCCCCCGAGATTCTTCCACGATTCCTTTTTTGTACTCGACAGAGTAGCTCTTTCTTTTGCCGGTACCGGAAGTGCTCATGTCTACCGTAGGGGGGAAAATATATCGTATCAGCATTGTTTATGGTTCCTTATCTGTTACGGTACTTTACGTTAGAGCATTCAACACAAAAGCAGACAACAAATCAAAGTACGGTAACAGTACCGTAACACAGTACGGTACGGTAATGTACGGTACGGTACCATAATTGCCCACACAGAACCACAAAACATACTGGTACTGTAAGGGCTCCCACACACTGTTTGGACACAGTACCGTATTGCAGCCTCCCATACGGTTACAGTGCTGTATCCCACTTCAGCCTCCCCTAACTTGCGGCAAGACCACTTGCTCAAAAATGGCTCCCATTTTAAGATGGCAGTTGCGGTTAAAAAACCGCACTTGCCGCACAGCACTTGCGGCGCAATTGCGGCACGGCCCCATGCAATGTATAGGACACTTGCGGTTCACTTGCGGCAAGTGCGGGTGAAAAAAACGCACTTGCCGCACAGCACTTGCGGCACAATTGCGGCACGGCCCCATGCAATGTATAGGACACTTGCGGTTCACTTGCGGCAAGTGCGGTTGCCGCACTTGCCGCAAGTGAACCGCAAGTGTCCTATACATTGCATGGGGCCGTGCCGCAATTGCGCCGCAAGTGCTGTGCGGCAAGTGCGGTTTTTTCACCGCAACTGCCATTTTAAAATGGGAGCCATTTTAGAGCAAGTGGCCTTGCCGCAATTGCGCCGCACACAGTGCACACACACATTGCACACACACAGTGCACACACACACACTGCACACACACACACTGTACACACACAGTGCACACACACACACACACAGTGCACACACACACCCATGTTTACAGTACACACGTGTACTGTACCTCTTTTCGCCGGATCACTTCCTCTTTTCCTCTGCGGTGCTGGGTGACGATTCCTCAGGGCTGGGCGGCCAATCACAGGTCGCGCTGGGCGGAGATCAGCGGGTCACAGCATGTTAGGCTGTGATTAACCCCATGATCTCCGGACCAGCGGCTGCACCAGGGGGACAGAAGGAGCCTGGACGGCGGCATATACGGTAAGCCTGCGGCAACCTAAAGAGAGGCCCGCGATCCCCCCCATAGGCGGCCTTACATTTCCCCGCGACCCCCCCGAAAGCGGCCTTACAATCAGGGGGGCCTTACATTAGAAACCACTGGGCACCCCCCTACCCGGCCTTACTTTCGGGGGGGTCTTACTTTCGGGGAAACATGTTAGGAAAGGAGACAGTAGCGTAGCTAGCGGGGGGGCAGGGGGGGCGAGCGCCCCGGGCCCCCCCGACATCAGGGGCCCATTGTCCGCCCCCTGGGGGGCCACCGTGCCCCGTGCTGCCAGCCGGCTGCCGTGCCGGCCGGAAGAGGAGGGAGGACGCAGACGGGACTTCCTGTCTTGCAGTCTGCCCGCCCCTCCTCACCTCCTCCTTACAGCAGACGCACACGGCAGCCGCGGTAAGTCTGCAACGCCCCCCCAAGAGGTGTGTGAGAGAGGGGTGCTGAGGGTGTCAGGCTGTGCAAGGGTGATGAAAGATACAGGGAGGCTGGAGGATGGGATCTGCAGGGGGACAGAGGATGGGATCTGCAGGGGGACAGAGGATGGGATCTGCAGGGGGACAGAGGATGGGATCTGCAGGGGGACAGAGGATGGGATCTGCAGGGGGACAGAGGATGGGATCTGCAGGGGGACAGAGGATGGGATCTGCAGGGGGACAGAGGATGGGATCTGCAGGGGGACAGAGGATGGGATCTGCAGGGGGACAGAGGATGGGATCTGCAGGGGACAGAGGATGGGATCTGCAGGGGGACAGAGGATGGGATCTGCAGGGGGACAGAGGATGGGATCTGCAGGGGGACAGAGGATGGGATCTGCAGGGGGACAGAGGATGGGATCTGCAGGGGATAGAGGATGGAAACTGCAGGGGATAGAGGATGGACACTGCAGGGAATAGAGGATGGAGAGCGCAGGAGGATGAAGAGCGCAGGAGGATGGAGGATAGAGAGCGTAGGAGGATGGAGAGCGCAGGAGGATGGAGAGCGCAGAAGAATGGGGACTGCAGGAGGATGGGGAGTGCAGGAGGATGGAGGACAGGGAATGCAAGAGAGGATGGAGGATGGAGAGCGCAGGTGGATGGAGCGTGCAGGAGGATGGAGGGTGCTGCAGGATGGTGGATGGAGAGCGCAGAAGGATGCAGCGTGCAGGAGGATGGAGGATAGAGAGCGCAGGAGGACAGAGAGCGCAAGAGGATGAAGAGCGCAGGAGGATGGAGCACACAGAAGGATGGCAGGAGGACAGAGAGCGCAAGAGGATGAAGAGTGCAGGAGGATGGAGCACACAGAAGGATGGCAGGAGGACAGAGAGCGCAAGAGGATGAAGAGTGCAGGAGGATGGAGCACACAGAAGGATGGAGCGCGCAGGTGGATGGGGAGCGCAGGAGGATGGTGAGTGCAGGATGATGGAGAGCGCTGAAGGATGGAGAGTGCTGAAGGATGGAGGGTGCTGGAGGATGGAGGGTGCAGGAGGATGGAGGGTGCAGGAAGATAGAGCATGGGGAGTGCAGAAGGATGGAGAGTTCAGGAGGAGAGTGGCCATTTGGCCCAAGTCTTAGGGGCGGCAGCTGCGGCAAATTTTTCCACCGCCCAGGGCGCCACAAACACTTGCTACGCCACTTGGGGTGGCACGAGAATTCTCTGACAGCACCCCCCCCCCCCGCTCTTCACATGGGGGCCCTGGGTGCAGATCTCGCCCCCGGGCCCAGAGCAGGCTAGCTACGCCACTGAAAGGAGAGCACCTCTCAGGGATAATAGAGTGACACTAACTCTCTCCCTCATCATCCGGTTACTGGAACCGAGCTGTGAGAGCTACCCAGCCACCACAGAGAACCAGCAGACGTCACAGGGAGTTTAGCCCCCTGTTCACCTGCCGCACCTACTAACGAGAGCCCAGGGAAGAAGATAGAATTATCATCACCCTTTTAGAGTGCCCTCAGTGCAGCTACCCAGGTGATTCCACATCCACCCGACCGCCTAAGAAGTACAGAGAAAGGAAGCCTACAACACTGGTTGCTGTGAACCTCCAGGAGTGTCAACTTCACTATCCCGGTCCGAGTGTACCTGCTTTCCACCAGTAAAGGTACCTAAAAGACTTTGGTGTGTCTGCGTTTAATTCCTGGGCCTAACAGCAGCCTGACTAAGCTGCCTCTCAACATCTTGTGCAGCTCCTGGCTCCGGGGACTCCCGCTCATCCTGTGGGGAGCATCCCATCTTGCTGCATAACATCCCCGGTGAAGTCACCGGAACACCCGCAGGTGGCGTCACGAAGACTATCAATCCCCTTACTGTTCAGCCATCCCGCCTATTGATCTGGACCACCGGGCCCCACAGCCGCAGGCGCGGTTCCGTGACAAGGATAGTCAAAGCCTGCGACGTGCAGAACCCGGCTACGGTGAGTCAGAATTTGGCGTCACAAACAGGATTCGAGCAGGCCCGTTCCTTAACAGGTATTGTGTGCTATTTTAATGACTGTATATACTGAACTGTAAATTTGAACCACCATTGCTGCGCGAAAGGCGGGAAAAGAAGGGGCGTTCCTAGGTAAAGGGCGCGAAGATAGGCCCCACCCCCACGCTCTGACGACTTATCCCGGACGCAGCAGGAAGCGGAAACTCCCATGGTGCCTCACTCCTGACCTCGAGGCCGACACTTCCGTTTGAAACCGAAAGGACTGGCCATGCTTAACTAAGGGGGAGCGACGATGAGTATCCCGGCTCCTAACAACGTGGTACCCCCGCAACAACCGCTAAACATACCTCTTGATGGACAGCAACAAGCCACCGCTATGCCACAGCAACCCGCTCTGATTATGCCAATATCCCTGCCATACGTTCCCAATGCGACCTGGTTACCCATATACAGCGGTACACCCAGTACTTTGGAGACATTCCAGAGGAAGATATGCCAAGCGCTGGACATGTACGCTATGACCGGTAAGCAGAGAGCTTCAGTTATTATGGGACAGTTAACAGGCGCAGCCGAGCTGCAGAGCCGCAACTGGTCTGTAGAAACTCAGGAGTCTGTGGAGCAGATATTTGCTAAGTTAACCCGGGTTTTTGAGCACTTACCGAAGCTGAATTAAGACTTTCATTGTAACCAAGGGGCACAAGAAAGTGTCCTAGATTATTCGCTGTGCTTGCAAGAAGCACTAAGACTGTTAAACCAAGTCGATCATGATGGTGTCAGAGATGAGAACAAAGCGTTGATTGGACAATTTATTGTGGGCCTTAGACTATCTGAGGATAGAAAGCAAGCAAGCTGGTGGTCCATACAAAATCCTGGCGTGGAGTTTGACACTTTGAGATACTTAACAGTGTGGGGACAAAGGCTCGCCGCAGTGTCTGACCCCGCTTTGCAGCAGCAGCACACTGACACCCCTTCTGTGCCGGCAGCAGCATCTCCAATCCCTGTGGTTCAGTCTAGTGCACAGACTACAACACCTGACCGGTTTGAACAACTGTGTGCCAATGTAGAGCTGCTGATGAAGGACGTGGCCAAGCTACAAGCTGGGAGAAGACCCAAGACAGATGCAAGGTCATCGGACAAGATTCAGCTCGCCGACAACCCTGACGACGTCCCGTGGATGAAGAGAAGACACAGCCACTGCGAGGAAGACCTGCAGATCGTCGCAGCCCTGACAGACGCCGCGCCAGTCAGCAGAGTGACAAAGGAGGACGTACTCAACAATCCCGTCCTTTAAACGAGCAACCCCTGGGCGAGAAGGGCCAATCCCAGGAGTAGACTATCCGGGCCCGACCAGCTGGGAATACAAGTATGTAGGAGACTGTCCATACCTACCAATCGTCATTGATGGCATCGCGACCTCCGCCTTGATAGACACTGGATCCCAGGTGACAACCATCCCGAGTATCCTTTACAAGCAGTTCTGGCCAGATGTTAAGCTGGAACCCCCAAACCCTGATCTGAACATTGAAGCCACTAATGTATTGTCTGATAGTAGTCCTACGCTCTTGACAGCCAGAGGGTTGGTCGACGTGAGAAAAGGGAGAGTCCCCGTACGCATATTAAATTATGGTGATGACGAAGTCAAACTGCTAAGATATGCAACTGTCGCAAAATTGTACCAGGTTAAAGATGATGCTGTAATTGATGTAAAATCCTCTTCCCAAACAGTCACTGATGAACCCCCTCTCTCCAAAGATCAGTTAGAGAAATGGTGTCAGGAGCTCAGTGTAGGAACAGACAATACACCTACTCACCAGAAAAATGGAGTATACCGGGTAGTTCGGGAGTATGAGCAAGTGTTCAGCAAACACCCACTTGACTTTGGGAGGATTAAAGGGGTACAACACCATATCCCCACAGGCAACCATGCACCTATCAAAGAAAGGTACAGGCTTATACCACCCACACACTACCAAAAAGCAAAAGAGATGCTTCAGGACATGAAAGATGCAGGAGTCATTAGGGATAGCTGTAGTCCCTGGGCAGCACAACCAGTCCTAGTTAAAAAGAAAGATGGTAGTATGAGGATGTGCGTAGACTACAGACAAATCAATAAAGTCACACACAAGGATGCATACCCATTACCCCGCATAGAAGAGTCACTAGCTGCACTCAAATCTGCCAACTACTTCTCCACATTAGATCTTACAGTGGCTACTGGCAGGTTGCCGTTGCAGAGGAGGATCATGAGAAGACAGCCTTCACGACCCCTATAGGACTATGCGAATTCACCAGTATGCCATTCGGGTTGTGCAATGCCCCAGGAACATTTCAGAGACTTATGGAGTGTTGTTTGGGCCACAAGAATTTTGAGACTGTCCTGTTATACCTTGATGATGTCATTGTATACTCTCAGACCTATGAAGAATCACCTCCAGTACCTGAGTGAAGTGTTCGAGTCACTGTCCAAGTACGGGATGAAACTGAAACCGTCCAAGTGTCACCTGCTGAAACCCAAGGTCCAATACCTAGGACATGTGGTTAGTGCCGAAGGCGTAGCACCGGATCCGGATGAAGTAACCGTCATCAAGGACTGGCCAGCACCAACTACTCACAAAGAGGTACGTCAATTTCTAGGACTGGTCGGGTACTACCGACGATTCATCAAAGGCTATACCTAGATAGCAGCACCTATGCAAGATCTCTTAGTAGGTCAATCCAAAAACGGCAAAATCAGGGAACCCCCGTTCCACTG
This sequence comes from Allobates femoralis, assembly GCA_033576535.1. Taxonomy (NCBI): domain Eukaryota; kingdom Metazoa; phylum Chordata; class Amphibia; order Anura; family Aromobatidae; genus Allobates; species Allobates femoralis. The sequence goes on from JARQOC010000005.1 coordinate 469,345,432, forward strand.
GGGCCCAGAACAGGAACAATCCTTCCAGAAGTTAAAAGATGCTTTAACAGGAGAAGAAATCCTGACCTACCCTGATTACAATCTCCCGTTTTTATTGTACACTGATGCAAGCAATGAAGGTTTAGGAGCAGTCCTAGCTCAACGCCAGCAGGGAAAAGAAAAGGTGATAGCCTACGCCAGCAGAAAGCTCCGTCCCACAGAAAGGAAACAGCTCCTTCAAGCTAGAGTTCCTGGCCCTGGTCTGGGCAATAACAGAGCATTTCAAGCATTACCTGGCATCCGCCCTGTTCACAGCTTTCACAGATAACAACCTTCTAACCCATTTAGAGACTGCAAAGCTGGGAGCCCTAGAACAGAGTTGGGTAGCAAGACTCTCAAACTATGATTTCACTATAAAGTACCGGGCAGGTCACAAGAACGGCAATGCTGATGCCCTGTCCAGAATGCCTAACCTTCCAGAAGAGGGAGAAGACATAGATGACCTGGAGGAGATTGAACTACCTGCTTTCCACCGTACGAGCACAGCAAAGTGTCATCAGGCAGACCAGAGACGTGTAGAGAGGACCGTGAACCCTTTACCTCACCATGACTGGAAGGAGGTTCAAACTAACGATCCAGATGTCAGCCTAGTAAAAGAGCTGATCACTCAAGAACACGCCAGCATGGACCCTGATGCCTCACAAACTGCTAAACTCCTATGGAAAGAGAAAGGAAGGTTGTTTGTCTACCAAGGTAAACTATGCAGAAGATACCTAAATCCCAGAACACATGAACTAATGTGGCAGATTGTAGTCCCCAAGACTGATGTCCAAATGATCCTTGAAGCATACCATGATGATGCCGGACACTTTGGATGGAAGAAACTAGAGAGACTCCTGAAGGATCGGTTCTACTGGGTCGGTATGCGAGGCTCAATTGACAATTGGTGTAAAAATTGTGGACCATGTCACCTTCGAAGGACAGACCATTTGACTCAGAAAGCTCCGTTGCAGCCAATTGTTACCACCAAACCTCTTGAAATAGTTGCTCTCGATCACGTGAAGCTTACCCCAAGTCGCACCGGGTACACTTACGCTCTCACCAAGGTTGACCACTATTCAAGATTCCTGGTAGTAGTTCCAGTTAAGGACTTAACTGCAGAGGTAGCAGCCAAAGCATTCCAGAGTTACTTCTGTCGCCCCCATGGGTATCCAGACCAAGTCTTGACTGACCAAGGGCCGGCCTTCGAATCAGCTCTGTTTCAAGAATTCCTAGGGCTATATGGGTGTAAAAAAATCTGCACCACACCTTATCATCCCCAGACGAACGGGTTATGTGAGAAAATGAACCACATCGTCATTGACATGCTCAAAACCTTACCAGTTGAAGAGAGAAATCAATGGCCGGAAAAACTTCCAGATCTTGTGGGCATCTACAACCACATACCTGTCAGTTCAACCAACTGGCCGCCATTTACCATACTGAAGGGGAGAAGGAGGATCATCATCTCCTTCAACCTGGGTGACCCAGGGCACAGACCGGTGCCCGGTGCTGCGGAAGATCACTCCTGAGGAACCCGCCGACGAGAACTACGGTGGGGGAAACGCGTAGAGTGAAGGACGCGGCATCATCATGCTAAGCTAAGTGACTAGTGGCTAGCTACATTGGGTACTACACCCCTGCCTTACAGGTGCCCTCAGTGGCACGGTTGTGTGTCTTATATGTCCTACATGCTATGGTCTGGGCCAGGTTTTGGTCTCTGACAGTGTTTTTATGTACATATCTTATGGGTGTGTGATGGTTATAGGTAAAGTGTGACATATATCTCATCTGAGATTTGGTTTATTGCCAACCATTGTTGGTATTGGAAAATAGGTCACCACACTAACACGCCTCTATACACACACCCTGTGATAGAGGGGGTCCCTATCACAAGAAACAGATTTTTTTGTACAAACACGTCCTATGTGGCTTTTTCCACTGAGTAACGGGGATTGACCCGGACTCTGCTAGTAGGACTTCTTTTTGCACTTCCATGACACATATACGAGACAAATAGGTCTTTAGGTTAGTGTGAAATTGTGAGACCCATAACCCCTCACCCTAGTGTGCAATCAGGGTTAGGAGGGGCAGTCGCCGTGGTATGGGGACACCAGCAAGAATTTTACGTGTCTAAAACTCCATTGCAAGGCAGGGTGAGATAGGGAGAGTATAGGGACAGCGTTCCCACCCCCCTAGATCCCCTTGGTAAGGTTTGGATTGCATAAACCGCATCACAGGAACTGTAGGTTTCTTTTTAACAAAACCAAATAAAAGTTATATTTTAGAAATTAATCCTCTTTGATATATGCTTGGAAAAAGTTTGGATTATATAATAACCAGAAAATCGGTGAGCAGTTCAAGCAACTACACACCTGCTTACCTGATGCGAGCAAGACCTGGTAAATTACCTATTGACTTACAGATGGGAACCATCGAACCCACAGAAGATTCTTCTGATGAAGATTGGGTCAGTCAACGCCAAGAACAGTACAGAAAAGTACAAGAAAGCGTCAAAAGAAACCTAGAAATCAGCAGAACCAAACAAGAAAAAGACTTCAACAAGCACGCCTCAGCAGAACCCTTTGCAACAGGTAACTTAGTGCTGAAAAGAAAGCGAAAAACCAACAAACTAGATGACAACTGGGAATCTGAACCCTACACCATTATGCCATCACAATATGACAATTCCAAAACTTGCGTCATTAACAAAGATCAAGGAACTACCGTATATACTCGTGTATAAGCCGACCCGTGTATAAGCCGACCCCCCTACTTTTGCCCCCAAAACCTGGGAAAACCTATTGACTCGTGTATAAGCCGAGGGTGGACTCCAGCACAGGTATACAGCCCCCAGCAGTGTGGTATACAGGCCCCCCAATGGTAGTATACAGCAGCCTCCCCAGTGGTAGTATACAGCAGCAGCCCCAGTGGTATATACAGCAGCAGCTCCAGTAGTTAGTATACAGCAGCCCCAGAGGTATATACAGCCCCAGTGGTAGTATACAGCATCCCCAGAGGTATATACAGCCCCAGTGGTAGTATACAGCATCCCCACAGGTAGTATACAGCAGCCCCAGAGGTAGTATACAGCAGCCCCAGAGGTAGTATACAGCAGCCCCAGAGGTAGTATACAGCAGCCCCAAAGGTATATACAGCAGCCCCAGTGGTAGTATACAGCAGCCCCACAGGTATATACAGCCCCAGTGGTAGTATACAGCAGCCCCACAGGTATATACAGCCCCAGTGGTAGTATACAGCAGCCCCAGAGGTAGTATACAGCAGCCCCAAAGGTATATACAGCAGCCCCAGTGGTAGTATACAGCAGCCCCACAGGTATATACAGCCCAGTGGTAGTATACAGCAGCCCCACAGGTATATACAGCCCCAGTGGTAGTATACAGCAGCCCCACAGGTATATACAGCCCCAGTGGTAGTATACAGCAGCCCCACAGGTATATACAGCCCCAGTGGTAGTATACAGCAGCCCCAGAGGAATATACAGCCCCAGTGGTAGTATACAGCAGCCCCAGAGGTATATACAGCCCCAGTGGTAGTATACAGCCCCAGAGGTATATACAGCCCCAGTGGTAGTATACAGCAGCCCCACAGGTATATACAGCCCCAGTAGTTAGTATACAGCAGCCCCACAGGTATATACAGCCCCAGTGGTAGTATACAGCAGCCCCAGAGGTATATACAGCCCCAGTGTAGTATACAGCAGCCCCACAGGTATATACAGCCCCAGTGGTAGTATATAGCAGCCCCAGTAGTATATACAGCCCCAGTGGTAGTATACAGCAGCCCCAGAGGTATATACAGCCCCAGTGTAGTATCCAGCAGGCCCAGTGGTAGTACACAGCCCCCCTCCTTAATATGCGTCCCCCAGTATTAATAAACAGCCCCCCCCTCCTTATCATGTCCCCCCCCGGCTGCGGCAGCTGTTAAAATAACAAACAGTTTATACATCACCTTCCGACGCAGCTCTTCGCTCCTCCGGTCCTCAGCGTCTCCGCTCGCGGCTTCTTCTTCCTTGATGTGCCGGCTTGTGACCGCGCGCAGGAAATGACGTCATCTCCTGCGCCCGGTCACATGACACCGGCACAACAAGGAAGAAGAAGCCGGCGAGCGGAGGAGCAGAGGACCGGAGGAGCGGAGAGCTGCGTCGGAAGGTGATGTATAAACTGTTTGTTATTTTAACAGCTGCCGCAGCCGGGGGGGGACATGATAAGGAGGGGGGGGCTGTTTATTAATACTGGGGGACGCATATTAAGGAGAGGGGGCTGTGTAGTGCAATATGCACGGCATCCCCCCGCCGCTGATGGACAGGGGGATGCCGTGCATATTCATTGCACTAATGAGGCGGCCCCACGTGACCGCATGCGGTCACCGCGGCCCCCTCCTGCCTCCTCCAGCCCCCGGTCACAGCCCCCCCCCCACAGCTACCGTATGACCCGTGTATAAGCCGAGGGGGGACTTTTCAGCCCAATTTTTGGGCTGAAAAACTCGGCTTATACACGAGTATATACGGTACTTCCACAACTGTATCTAGGGATCATTTGAAGAAATGTCCAACACAGTTAATCCCACAAGTAACCAGTTACCCTACTGTAACTACAGATGAAGAACCTAAAGAAAATCTTGTCCATACAGACATTAGATACTTACCAGCTACAATGTAATGGTGCATTCATTATCCCAGTTATGCATTTCTACCAACCTGTAGAAGATCAACAACCAATTCCAAATCCACAAGTTCAACAACAACAAGCTCAAGTGCAAGATATGCAGCCTGTTATATTGGAACCTGAGATTCCTGTAATCGGTGAACCTGCTAGTCCCACAGTAAGAGAACAAACTACTACACAACTACCTACAGAAGATAGTCCAGTAGATAGGTTACGTACTTACTATGGCATTTCACAAAGCAGAAGTAGAGAAAGAACCACTTCGTACACTACACCAACAGCTTTTGAGACACCCACACTACGCAAATCCACACGTAGTACATTAGGACAACCCCCAAACAAGTATGGAGAATGGGTTTAAAATGTAGTGGAATATAGTACCTGTCAATGTAAATAGTAACCGTTTCAGAACCTGTAAAAAGTAATGTACAGAAGGGTGGAGGAACTGGGCTTTGTCCCAAGTATATTAGGTTGGGGACAGAAAGCGCCTGGTAAGGTAAAAGAAGGTTAGTACCGGCCTCCCAAGCAGAGACACCCATAGGGAATGTATAAAGTTTAAAAATGTGTGTGGGCTTTACTCCCTTTTTCCTTTTCATAAACTTTGGACAATTATCACAGGACTTGTGTGACCAAAACTTTACCTTTTCCAGCCTGCGGCAGATGGACTAGTGCCGTATGGACTGTTTTTCACCTTTTTCATATTTTTCCCTTCCTTTTTTAGAGATTTTTGTATTTTTCTTTAAGACTCTGTTATTAAATGTTATAAAGTGCTTAGAGGTTAAGATGTAAAAAGAACTTTTTGCTCAGCTGGGAGAACTGAGGTTAACTAAGGGGGAATGTGGCACCCTGGTACCTGTTGGGCAACACAGAACTCCTTGGGACATGAATGGAACAGTAACAGCAAAGCAACACTCACAAACAACACAAGACACAAACAACACCTTAGAACACATGGTTTCACCCCAAGCCTCTAGGGGGAGCTCCACTGGTCACTTTGAGCCAGTTCCCCCTATAAATAGGGTCTTGGAGGGAGAAACACCAGAGTGTGCAGACGCTAGGAGAGCTGCAGGTTGTGTGTAATCTCTGGCTTATGAGACACACACTTGGCCATCCAGCCTATCTAGCAAGTGAGGAGACCCTTGCAATTGGGGTAATAGGAAAGGAGAGCACCTCTCAGGGACAATAGAGTGACACTAACTCTCCCCCTCATCATCCGGTTACTGGAACCGAGCTGTGAGAGCTACCCAGCCACCACAGAGAACCAGCAGACTTCACAGGGAGTTTAGCCCCCTGTTCACCTGCCGCACCTACCAACAAGAGCCCAGGGAAGAAGATAGAATTATCATCACCCTTTTACAGTGCCCTCAGTGCAGCTACCCAGGTGAAACACGTTCTATTGAACATACTACCCGGTCCGGCTGGATTCCACATCCACCCGACCGCCTTAGAAGTACAGAGAAAGGAAGCCTACAACACTGGTTGCTGTGAACCTCCAGGAGTGTCAACTTCACTATCCCGGTCCGAGTGTACCTGCTTTCCACCAGTAAAGGTACCTAAAAGACTTTGGTGTGTCTGCGTTTAATTCCTGGGCCTAACAGCAGCCCGACTAAGCTGCCTCACAATATCTTGTGCAGCTCCTGGCTCCGGGGACTCCCGCTCATCCTGTGGGGAGCGTCCCATCTTGCTGCATAACATCCCCCGGAGACCTAGCAGCGCCGGTGAAGTCACCGGAACACCCGCAGGTGGCGTCACGAAGACAATCAATCCCCTTACTGTTCACCCATCCCCCCTATTGATCTGGACCACCGGGCCCCACAGCCGCAGGTGCGGTTCCGTGACAAGGAGAATCAATGCCTGCGACGTGCAGAACCCGGCTACGGTGAGTCATTGAGTCTGCAGAGCTGTTCACTCATACTATAGCCTGGGAATCAGAGGTCTACTCCAAAGCTTCTGTGAGTCCAGAAGAGGAAATGATCTGCACTGATGTCCAGAAGCTTTGTGAGTCGGATCCAGGCCCAGATGAAGAAGATTCTGAGCATAATATAGACCCTCATTCCCAAACTGTAACTCCTGTTGGTGGAGACAATGAGGAAGGTGCTGATGAGGCTGAGATACCTGATTGAAACGACAACTTGACTTTTCAGTCAGGGCAGGAAGAGGTTGGCTCTGAGGACGACGGGTGTGAGAACACACAGGGCGATGATGAGGTTGGAGATCCCACTTACTGTCAACTCACAGTCAGCCAGTCGATGAGGTCAGCAGAGGAGGTGGAGGAGGATGCTAGTGACGATGATTTTAGGTTGCGACTTCCTGGACAGAGACGGAGTACTGGAAGCACGTCAACAACTGCATCCTCAACCACAACTCTGCCTCTGAGCAGAAGTCGTGGTGGCTCTTCAGGTCGCATGGGCTCTAAGCCTTGCCTAGCCTGGGCCTTTTTTGAGATCGCAAAGCATGACCCAACTCATGTTATCTGTAACATTTGTCACCAAAATCTAAGTAGAGGCCAAAAAATCTGGGTAACTATAAAGACAGCAGAAGAAGGGGCTGCTGTCCAAGTCTTGCCTTGGATATGAAGTATAAGTCACAGTGGGAAGTTCACTGAGCTACAATGCGGCCTAGCGGGCCAGGCCAACCACCGTCAGCCAGGCCGGGCCAAACACTGTCTGCCCCATCAAGTGTATCCGTTTTTTCTTCATCCTCTGTGACTGTGGGGACAGCACATGCTTTTGGACGCAGACCTTCCACTTCTTTACCCGCAACAGCCAGTGTGATTGAAAGGTCGTCAATTCTTTTGGAAGTGGAAAGGCCTGCTGGTGTTGAGCGCTCTCTGACATCAAGAGCACCACCTTTGGATGAAAGCAATATAATATTTCCGCCTGCACCTCCCTCACAGACCAGCAACTTGCCGGGGACACCCTACTCAACCCCGTCTCAGCCCAACAGCCATCCCTCGGCCCTCAGATGTGGACAAGTAAAAGACCATTTCCTCCTAGCCATGACAAAACTAAGAAGTTGAATTTCACCATCTGCAAGCTGTTGGCTACAGAAATGCTGCCTTTCTGCCTGGTGGACACAGAGGATTTTCGAGACCTTATGTCCGTCGCAGTGCCAGATGCCCAGTTGCCACTACTTCTCAAAGAAAGCTGTGCCTGCGCTACACCAGCATGTCACACACAACATCACTGCTTCCTTGAGAAACTCTGTGTGTGACAGGGTGCATTCCAACACAGACACTTGGACGAGTAAGCATGGACAGGAGCATTACATGTCGCTGATTGGCCACTGGGTAACTATTGTGACAGCAGGAGAAGGGGCTGCTGTACAAGTCTTGCAGTCCCCACGAGTTGTGCGTCAATCCTCTGTATGTAGAAGTTCCTCCACTGCTTCTGCCTCCTTAATTTCATCTCGGTCCTCCACCTGCACTCAAAGCCTGTCTGGTAATGCCACCCGTGTTCTAACTGCACAGAAGGAATCCTGCACACCTCCTTACTATGCTGGCAGCAGGGCTCAACGGCATCAGGAGTTTTTTACTTTGAAATGTCTGGGAAATGTGAGTCACACAGCTGAGGAGTTGTGGTCAGCTCTGGAGACTGAGTTTCATCAATGGTTGTCTCCACTGAACCTGCAGCCAGGGACGGCCGTATGCAACAATGCTGAAAACCTGGGTGCAGCTCTTCGCCGGGGCAATGTGACACATGTGCCTTGTATAGCTCACGTCTTGAACCTGGTTGTCCAGCAATTTTTAGCCCACTATCCCGGCCTAGATGAGCTTCTGCAGAGGGCACGGTCGCTGTGTGCTCACTTCCGCCGTTCGCAATCCGCAGCTAAATCTCTACAGCAGTTGTTTGCCCTGCCAGTTCACTGGCTCAAATGCGATGTGTCGACACAATGAAATTCAACTCTGCACATGTTGCAGCGACTGTGGCAGCACCGACGAGCCCTGGTGTAATACGTTATGACGTATAGCCTGGGCCAAATCACGCTGCTGGAGTGGTCTCAGATCAAGGACCTATGCACTCTTCTGCACAGTTTTGAAATGCGACAAAGATGTTTAGTGCTGATGATGCCATTATCAGCATGACTATTCCGGTCATCTACATGCTGGAGCACACTTTAAACAGTATTCGGAGTCAGGTGGTGGGCCAAGAGAAGGGGAGGAAGTACAGGAGGAGTCATATGCGGAAGGGATAACAAGAACTCCAAGGTCCAGATGGTCAGCAGCACCAAGGCGGCAGGCATGGGAGGGTGTGGGAGATTAATGATGGCGCATAGTAGCAGCCAAACTGCTGAGGAAGGTGCAGGAGCTGAGGAACAAATGGAGGACGAACTGGCGATGGGCATGGAAGACTCAGCAGATGAGGGAGACCTTGATCACATTTCTGTTTTGCGAGGTTGGGGGGAGAGGGCAGAGGAAGGAAGCATGATTCTTACCTCGCTGCCACCAAGACAACAAGGCCTTGGTCCACCTGGATGTGCAAGACATATGAGTGCCTTCTTGCTGCACTACCTGCAACATGATCCTCGGATTGTCAGAATTCGAAGTAAGTAATGCCGACTACTGGGTTGCCACACTCTTAGATCCCCGATACAGGAGTAAATTTGGTGAAATAATTCGTGCCATAGAAAGGGATGCAAGCATGCAGGAGTATCAGCAGAAGCTGTTACAGAATCTTAGATCTGCTTTTCCACAAAACACCAGTGGTGCACATAGTGAATCTCACAGTTCTAACTTGCCAACCGTGGGTCTGTCGAGTCATCACTCAAACCGTAACAGTAACACCGTAACAGTAACACCGTATCTGGTGGTAACAGTAATTTTGTGGAATCGTTTCACCAATTTTTTAGACCATCCTTTGCAAGGCCAGAGGAGACAAGAAGTCTGATTCATAGTCAACGCCTAGAGAGGATGGTACAAGAGTACCTCCAAGTGAACATTGATGCCATGACTGTGGAACTGGACCCTTGCTCATTTTGGGCTTCCAATCAGGAAAATTGGCCTGAACTCGTCACTCATGCCTTGGAGATCTTGTCGTGCCCCGCAGCCAGCGTTCTCTCTGAACGTTTCTTCAGCACTGCTGGTGGTGTGCTGACAAATAAGCACACGTGGCTGTGTCCAGTGACAATGTAGACCAGAGGTCCCCAAATCCAGGCCTCAAGGGCCGCCAACAGTGCAGGTTTTCAGAATCTCCTCAGTATTGCACAGGGCTTGGAATCATTACCTGTGCAGATGATCACATTAGCACCTGTGCAATACTAAGGAAATCCTGAAATCCTGCACTGTTGGCGGCCCTTGAGGCCTGGAGTTGGGGACCTCTGATGTAGACAGACTAACGTTCATCAAGATGAACAAGTCATGGATCCGCAAGGACTTTTCTACCCCTGTGTCATCCTGAGTTGGCTCATCCTTTGCGATCTCAAAAAAGGCCCAGGCTAGGCAAGGCTTAGAGCCCATGCGACCTGAAGAAGAGCCACCACAACTTCTGCTCAGAAGCAGAGTTTTGGTTGAGGATGCAGTTGTTGACGTGCTTCCAGTACTCCGTCTCTGTCCAGGAAGGCACAACCTAACCTCGTCATCACTAGCATCCTCCTCCATCTCCTCTGCTGCCCCTCATTGACTGGCTGACTGTGGGTTGACAGTAAGTGGGATCTCCAACCTTATCATCACCGTGTGTGCTCTCACACCTGTTGTCCTCAGAGCCAAGCTATTCCTGCCCTGACCGAAAAGTCAAAATGTCGTTCCAATCAGGCATCTCAGTCTCATCAGCATCTTCCTCATTGTCTCCAACAGGATTTACAGTTTGGGAATGAGGGAATGAACCTTCTTCATCTGGACCTGGATCTGACTCACAAAGCTTCTGAGCATCAGTGCAGATCATTTCCTCGTCTGGACTCACAGAAGCTTTGGAGCAGATCTCTGATTCCCATGCTATAGTATGAGTGAACAGCTCTGCATACTCCACCATCTATCTGTCTTACCCCATACTCAGACGGGTGGCTGCAGACTTGGGAGCTGTGAGGAAGCAAATGCGATTGGGGTGACACCTCTGTAATGAGGTGTGCAATTCAGACTGTATCATAGAAATGGATATAGAAATGAACTGTGCACAGTCCGCACTTGTCCACCAGGGGGCATCAGTGGACTGTACAATCACAGAGCTGGGAAACTCCCAGCCATCTCTGTTGTTTAACCAGGAAGTGAAAGCAGAGAATCAGTGCAGTATAAATCCAGAGCTGAGAAGATCTGCCTGCGGATGTCTGTTTAAAGTGGACTACTTTGCTACACCTTGCCGGAAAAATCACCCCGCAGAGGCCCCTGTGACTGATCCTGGGCCACTGGACTTTGGTGCTGTGACTCTGGCCGCTCTGCAAAACCTTGCCCGCCGAGCACCCAGAGTGCATGTGCAGGGGCCATGACCGACATAAGGGAGCCATTTGTGCTGCTGTGATCTCCCTTCTGCTGCTGCTCTGTGTGCCCTGAGACTGGGAGAGACAGACTGTTACCTGCAGAAGGAGACCAAAGAAGAAGACTGAGGAGATCCCCAGGCCTGCTACGTGGGAGCGACATCTTCTTCTGTGATAAGACTGGTACGTGATTTTAGGGAAAGTTAGGGAAAGATACCTTCATTGTTGTGTTTTCTTTTCTTGCTGCGTACCCGGCAGAAGTGAAGATCCAGAGACTCTAATATATACAAGTGCGCATATAGTTCGGTTGACTGTGAGATAAATATGTTTTACAGTAAAGAAATGTTATTATCGGTTAAACCTGAGTATGGGGATTCTGTTGAGGAAGATCATACACACACACCCGCAGCCTTACCACCGGTCGCTACACCTCTGAGGACTGGTGTATTTGTGATGTTTAAGTTGGGGTGGAGGAGAGCCCACTTGATGAAGCGCTTGCTATTGATTCAAGCACTTGCTCTTTTTGTGCCTCATCTACAATTGGTAGCGATCGTCGTGTGACTCGTGTCCGTACGAAAGGGATCATATCAGATTGTCCACGGAAAGAAGTAGACATCTTACTTTGGCTGGAAGATGGTCTTTATGTCGAGCCCACTGGGACGAGGTACTCGGTACCGGACCGGGTCTGCTACTGGGGATGTCACGGGTGGTCCTGGTCCGGACCGTGTCCCAGGCTGGCAAATAAAAGGGAATATTTACAGGGGATTGTCAGTCGTGACGCCACCACACTGTGTGCGGCCAGTGATGGGGCCACCGCTGCTGCAGAACCTCCGGGGATGATGTAATGGCAGCGTAGATGGTATAGTTCCCGTGGGCAGAACTGTGTTCCCCGGGGCAGTGATGGTTAGAGTCTATGATGTTGTGTATAGGCTTGGTGCTGAGTGCAATTCACTTACTGGCCAGATGCTGCAGGAATCCTTCCGCTGTGGCTCTGCAGGTGGAGGTTTGTTATGATCCTGTATGGAGCAGATAGCACGCAGGCAGAGACAGACAAGAGAGACGTATTCAGGGTTCTCCGTGTTTACTTCACAAGTTCTCCAGTGTCAGTTACAGTTCAGTACAGTTCTTACAAGTCTCAGTTCAATTCTCAGTATCACTCTCCCCTCCGGGTTCCCTTTACTCTCTGCAGCCAGGTCTCTTTCTCTGTGACCCCTCACTCTGTCTCTGTGTCCTTTCCGGGCTGTTAACCCTCTGCTTCTGTGTTCGCTTGGTGTGCGTCTCTGGACAATATGGCGGTGACTCGGGCCCCTGTGGGTCCTCCTGTTTGTCACTGAGCTGCCTGTCCTTTGGGGTAGGGACCCTAACGTGTAGCTGTGGTCCCCCATTGGTTGTCTGGGGATGCCGGGTGGAACTACGGTCCCCTTTAGAGCCGACACTCTACTCAGCCCAGCCTCCAGCAGTCCTCCCGTGTGAGGCTCTACCAGGCTCTCTCTACTGTGTCTTCCAGTGTCATAGGAGGGCTACTCCGCCTGCAGTCTGTCATCTCGGCTGTAATTCTAGGGCCCGAGTATCACCGTCCCTCTCTTCCCTTCACACTCCTGGGGGTACTGGCTCCGGATAGGCTTTCTCTCTCCTCCGGATCGCACTGGCTCGGTACAGATTCTGCGCTCCTTACACCCCACTTTGCCAGGACCTGTGATTCCTTCTTTCCTTCTCAGCTTAACTCGGCCTACTGCTGTCTCTCAGCCTGTGCCGTGCTCCTCAGCCTGCTGCTGATCTGTGTCTTTGCTGCTCTGCACCCTGAGCCTACTGACTCCTTCCTCCTCCCCCTTCACTATTTCTACTGTCTGTCACCTGACTACGTGTGTGCCCAACCCACTCCTCTAAACCTACCACCCCTCACCTGCATAGAGTTCCTAGGCTCGGGCTGGATGCTGCCATCTACTGTACGTGAGTTGTGTGGGCAGTGAAGGTGTTGTTGTGCAACTGTCGTCCTACCTGCCTGGCTGCAGTTCCCTTTGTGGCCTCCTGGACGTAGGGGCGCCACATTTCTTCAGCAGATGTTAATATTGCTTTACCACCTACCCTACAGACACAAACTTTTTTTTCCTTTCCACCACGCCTATTTCCCTTTCCAATAGCAGCAGGCCTTTTGCCACTCATTTTGTATGTGAACAAATTGGCAACTCTACAGTTGTTGGCAAAAATAAATTTGGGTGGAAATCGAGCAGCGCTGACTGGTCAAACAGTGCAACTAGGCCCAAACTATTACCTGGGCTAGGTGCAGTTAAAAATTAGTCTGAACTATACAGGCGATGTAGCATGTTTCACAAGTGTGCTACACACCACTGTCTAAATTACACTGCTACTAGGTCCAAATTATTACCTGGGCTAGGTGCAGTTAAAAATTAGTCTGAACTATACAGGCGGTGTAGTGTGTTTCACAAGTGGGCTACACCACTGTCTAAATGACACTGCTACTAGGCCCAAACTATTACCTGGGCTAGGTGCAGTTAAAAATTAGTCTAAACTATACAGGCGGTGTAGTGTGTTTCACAAGTGGGCTACACACCACTGTCTAAATAACACTGCTACTAGGTCCAAACTATTACATGGGCTAGGTGCAGTTAAAAATTAGTCTGAACTAGACAGGCGGTGTAGTGTGTTTCACAAGTGGGCTACACACCACTGTCTAAATGACACTGCTACTAGGCCCAAACTATTACCTGGGCTAGGTGCAGTTAAAAATTAGTCTGAACTAGACAGGCGGTGTAGCGTGTTTCACAAGTGGGCTACACACCACTCTCTAAATGAGGCTGGGGTTACACATAGAAATCCGTTTTTGCAAGTGATTTCCATGACCAATCCGTTTTTTTTGGGGTGCTTTTTGTGCCTCCTACACCCCTGAACGTTTTTGGACTTAGTCATTTTTTGACCAAAATTCTCAAAAAAACGGATCCTTTTTTTAAGGCACCTCAAAAAACGGATCCGTTTTTCCATAGGGCCCATGTTAAAAAAAAAAAAAAAATTTTTTTTTTTTTTTTAAAAACGGACCCCAAAAACGTTCAAAAACGGCTCAAAAACGGACATAGCAATGTTTTTAAGTGCAGAAAAAAATGGACAGGGTGTTTATTACATCCAATCAGTTTTTCTGTCAGTTTTTGGACTTAGAAAAAAAAATTAACAAAAATGAAGCCAAAAACAGACCAAGGGCTCATGTGTAACCCCAGCCTGACACTGCTACTAGGTCCAAACTATTACCTGGGCTAGGTGCAGTTAAAAATTAGTCTGAACTAGACAGGCGGTGTAGTGTATTTCACAAGTGGGCTACACCTCTGTCTAAATGACACTGCTACTAGGCCCAAACTATTACCTGGGCTAGGTGCAGTTAAAAATTAGTCTGAACTATACAGGCGGTGTAGTGTGTTTCACAAGTGGGCTACACACCACTGTCTAAATAACACTGCTACTAGGCCCAAATTATTACCTGGGCTAGGTGCAGTTAAAAATTAGTCTGAACTAGACAGGCGGTGTAGTGTGTTTCACAAGTGGGCTATACACCATGTCTAAATGACACTGCTACTAGGACCAAACTCTTACCTGGGCTACGTGCAGTTAAAAATTAGTCTGAACTAGACAGGCGGTGTAGCTTGGTTCACAAGTGGGCTACACTACTGTCTACCAGACACTGCTACTAGCCCAAAATAATTGCCTGGACTAGCTGTAGTAAAAAATTGGCTACTGGATAGACAGGCTCTGCTCACTTTACAGCTGGTCTACACTGCTGACTACCAGACACTGCTACTAGCCCAAAAGAATTGCCTGGACTAGCTGCAGTAAAAAATTGGCTAATGGATAGATAGGCAGTGTAGCTAACTTTATAGGTGGGCTACACCGCTGACTACCGGACACTGCTACCAGCCCAAAAAATTGCCTGGACTAGCTGCAGTAAAAAAAATGGGCTACTAAAGACAGGTGGTGTAGCTTTCTTCACAGCAGTGCTACACTACCTGCCCTAAAGGATTGCCTGAGCTAGATTTGGCCAGATGCTGTGAAAAACACTTGCACAGAACTGGCACACACCTGCCTGGGAAAAACTAATAGGAACTGCTCTAACCTAGCCCTCAAAAGGGCTGATATTATAACTAGTCTCTACTTCTATGAAGTAGCCCTCAAAAGGGCTGATATTTACAACTAATCCCTACTTCCTACTTGTCTGAAGTAGCCCTCAAAAGGGCTGAGATTCAAACTAGACCCTACTCCCTAAACCTATCTGTCTATCCAACTTGAGATTCGCTCACTATCTATCTAAAGCGGCCGTCACACGCACAGATATCTCTTGCGATATTGTAAGCGATCACGTGCACGCACGATCGCTTACGATATCGCTCACATCGCTGGTGAGATGTCACACAGACAGACTCACCAGGGATGTGGACCAGCGAGATCGCTGGTAACTATGGTACACATCGGGTTACTAGGCGCCGCGCATCGCTTAGTAATCCGACGTGTACCATAGTTACCATCTCCCAGCATAGGCTCTGCCGCTGGGAGATCGCTCATCGTGGTGTTATACACCACGATGAGGCAGATCGTCAAATCGTTAATCGCAAGATCTGAGGTCCGGGGCTCAGATCTCGATCTTGCGATTTGATCATGTATCGCTCGTCGTATCCTGCCGTCACACGCACAGACATCGTTCAAGCGATGTTTCATCTCGCGCGTTCAAGCGATATCGTTCAAGATATCTGTGCGTGTGACGGCCGCTTAACTAACACTTTATAGCGCCCACAGCAGCAGTAGCAGTGCCTGACTGACACACAACTGCAGCACTGAGGAAGTGATGGCGATGGGGAAAATGGCTGAGTCTTATAGGGCAAGGACATGTGAGATACACAGCCAATGCCCTTGCTTGTGTGCAAAAAATGCACTTTGCTGTGAGTGTGTGTCATTGGCTGACAGCCTGCACCGCCCCACTGTATATGCAAGTAGGAGAAAAAAAAATGGAGATCGGCATTATTTCTGCAGCACTGATCTAAACCCACCCACACTCTATACACAGAAACTGGATATTAACATTCATTAACAGTGTTAGGGTTAGGGTTAAGCTTTTGGTGATTGAAGCGTTATCGTACATAACCTCGAACTGCCGAATTTTAAACAAATTGTTTGCATTCGTCAAATGACTCGAACACCACCAAAAACAGCTCGAATTTGAGATTGGCGAACATTTTGAATCGAACATCACTCATCTCTAAAGCCGACCCGAGTATAAGCCGAGGCCCCTAATTTTACCCCAAAAACTGGGGAAACCTATTGACTCGAGTATAAGCCTAGGGTGGGAAATGTAGCAGACCCCCATCCTGGTATATAACCCCTCATCACTGGTATATAGAGCCCCCATCAGTGGTATATAGCAATCATCACTGTATACAGCCCCTCTTCACTGGTATATAGCGCCCCTATCATGGCAAATGGCTCTCATCCTGGTATATACCCCCTCACTGTACATATTCCCCTATCACTAGTATATAGTGCTTCCATCACTGGTATATAGACTCTGAGTCTGGTATATAGCCCACATCACTGTACATATCCCTCCATCACTGGTATATAGACCCTAATCACTGGAATAGTGCCCCCATCACTGGTATATGGCCCCCCATCCTGGTAATACTGGTATATAGCCCCCATCACTGGTATATAAGCCCCCATCACTGGTATATAAGTCCTCACCACTAGTATATACCCCTCATCACTGGTATACTCGCCCCCCTACCATCACAGTATATGCCCCCCATGCTGCTGCACACCATAAAATAATAAACCATTGATCTCTCACCCTCCATCGCTATGTCACTGCTGCGTCCTTCAGTCTTCCTGCTTGTGCTGGCATCATGTGACTGGTGCAGTGATGATGTCATTGCTGCTGCGCTGGTCACATAACGCCAGCACAAGCAGGAAGACTGGAGGACGCAGCGGTGACATAGCGACGGAGGGTGAGAGATCAATGGTTTATTATTTTATGGTGTGTGGCAGCATGGGGGCATATACTGAGATAATAGTTGGGTGAGTATACATATTGCAATGTAATATGCACCTCCCCCCCGTTAATGGACAGGGGGATGCAGTGCATATTGCATTGCACTAATGAGCTGACCCACGTGACCTCTCCACTACTATTGGCAGCCTTCCCCCGCCTCCTCCAGATCCTGATCACCCCCCGCCCCCACTGAGCCTGTACACTGACTCGAGTATAAGCCGAGGGGGGCACTTTTCAGCACAAAAAGCGTGCTGAAAAAATCAGCTTATACTCGAGTATATACGGTACATATGTGCAGCAAATTAATCAGTTACAGTTCCTAAAGTTGGTTTAGTAGTGGTGTCACACATGTACAGTATCAAGTATGGAGGCTCCATGTTCAGAGTTCAGTGAACACGCAAAGGTTGGAACCCGGAAATGTGGGAAAGACTGTAATTGATAGCTTATGCGCATGCACTAGAAGCGGTATTATTGGTACTGTACTGTATCTGCGCAGGGAGAGAGGTACAGTACTGAGGAGGGGTGGGGAGGGCTCACATGATGCCCTTATTGCAAATCTTGTTTGAATACCAAGTTACAACTTATTCAAAATGTTATCTTGTTTTGCAAAACATCTCAGACCAAGTTACTTGTAATTCTAATGTGGACTGCATTGAGAATGAACGATCAGTCCTGGCAGAGAAACTTCACTTCTTTTTCATATTCATTTTTGACTCATCTACTGTGTATTTCTTTGGAGGCCATTATCATTTTTCTGTTGTATTTTCAAATTTGTCAATAAAATGTTTAAATATTTGGACAACTAAGAATATTAAGTAAACCTGGAGCCACAGATGCAAACGTTGGTGTAATAGTATGTTGGCTACAATTGTATGATACATTTATTTTTCCCATTGGGGGAGATATAGATGCTGGATAACTGTGTTTTCATTTTTCAACTTTCCGCATAAGTATTATTTTGTGAGCAATGACAAGATGTTGTCCAACATTAAACTACAGCCGTACTACTAATACAATGTTAGAGCTACTTTATGATTCTAATAGTTAGAGTTCAGCAAATTAACCCTTGCTTTCAGCAATGTTTCTAACGCTGTTCAGTCCTTCTATATGAAGTTAAAGCAGTGACAGCACTTCCCAAGAGTCATTATATAAAGTGATTGTGCAGTTCCCATAGATCCATTCAATTATGCTAATGGCACTGAGTTATGGTATATTGACTTATCAGCTTTTTGGCAGGTTTATGGCACTACGGTGATGCAAGTTAATTCAATGAAACACAAACCTTAAAGGTATTAGAAAAACACAATATCTGTTACAAAATACAGACTACAAATAGAGAACCAAGTCTGCATTCAGCAGTAAAAATAATGGTCCATGCTTCTATCCCACTGACATTATGTGGATGATATATGATCAGCAGTGGCTCACTGATATATCCTCCAAGGAGTAATTCTTGACTTTTCATTTGTGTATTGATGGCTGGCAGAAGGCCAGAGACTAGAAGGCCAAAGCGAGAGCACGTTTGCTGCATTGTCATTATATCTGCAGTTCCTGGGATGCAGAGTGATCAGAAGCCAATATGCAGAGAAAACAGCCGTCTAAATGATGTTAGAGGAAAGCACTCTTACATTAAACTAATTAGGAATTTCTGATGCTCCCATACTTTTCAATGCGCACTGCAACAAGAAATTAACTCCTTTATTACTGGATAGTGAGGAAAAATAACTTACTCCCATAGCAATGTGAAAATCCAGCATTTTTTTTCCCGCAGCAATTTCTCACCTATTTGGGGACAGTTTCATAGAAAATGTAAAAAATAAAGTGCAACTGTTAGAAGCCGAAAAATTTGGGGAAAGTGTGAGTCACTGACCGGTTTTGACAAGGACCCAATTTTAATAACAAGACAGCCGCAGTGGGAGCTTTACTCATTCATTTATTCTACAGCCAGGCCCATATGCCATCTGATATAGATACTAATTTGGCTGATGCAGCGCGAAACTACAACAGGTGCAGGATTGCGATCGCACCAGGGCCCTGGAGCCTAGGGGGCCTCAAAAATCCTTTTGGCCTATAGAAAAAGGCTATTGCTGTTAAAGATTTGCAATAATTGGGGGCCCTGTTGGAGCTATCGCACCATGGCCAATGAGCTTCAAGTTACACTTGTAAGGCCGGTTTCACATCACGATTTTCGGTCAACCGAATGTATCCGTTTCAAAACGGATACACTCGGATCTGAAATCGAATCCCATGTATCCCTATGGGGCTCGGATCGGATGTGTGCCTTTTGCCATCCGATTTTGGCACCATCCGATCCTGTCCGATTTAAGCACGGACACAAAAACGCAGCCTGCTGCGTTTTTGTGTCTGAGAATTAAATCGGACAGCCTCGGATGTGAGCCGATCCGAGCCTCGATGACATGGGAGCCTATTGACATCGGATCCGAGTTGATCTCGGATCCGATGTCAGCTCCGTGCTTATGTACTGAGCATGCCCAGAGGCATTGCTCAGTACATAATTAACCCTGTCTGTCTCTGTCACTCTCTGTCTGTCCCTGCTGTCCCTCTTCTATCTCTGCCCCCCCTCTCCTCTATCCCCTCCCACCCTGTTCTCCCCCCTGTCCTCTCCCCTCCGGTATGTGAAAAAAAAAAATCCTCCGAGAGGATACGTTACCTTCCGCCAGCTGCGAGGATGTGACAGTCCCCTTCTGGTGGCTGAAGAGCCTGTGGTGATGAACAGCTGATGCTTCGGCCATTTAGAGTAGCCGCCCGATACCTCCCCCCGCTTTCTGGCTCCAGCTGCCCGGCTCCATACTCCCGCTCCCCCGCTCCATGCTCCTGCTGCCCCGCTCCATTCTCCAGCTCCATGCTCCCACTGCCCCACTCCATGCTTCCGCTGCCCGCTCCTGCATCGCTCACCCCAGCATTCCTCCTCTTTTCTTTCTTGGTGCATTGATGTGCGGTAATGAAAGGCCGCAGGGGGCGGAAAATAGAGGGAGCGTCATAATGGGTGTGACTGAGGACACGCCCACCACATTAGGGCAGTGTTCTTGGTCACGCCCACTACTACAACCCCTCTTTTAACCCCGCCCCCAGCAGCCTTTTATTACCGAACATCAATGCAGCAAGAAAGAAAAGAGAAGGAAGAGGAACAATGTCAGGGTGAGTGAAGCCTCCTCCATCTGCTATTCACCCCCAACTACCCCTGCTCACCCCTCTCACCCCACACTGCCCCCACAGAACCCACACTGTCCCCACACTACCCCCACTGAGCCCACACTGCACCCTCTCACTCCATACTGCACACTGAACCTACACTGCTCCCACTGAACCCCACTCTCACCCGCTCAACACCCAGTCCCTCCGCTCAGCACCAAGTCACCTCCGCTCAGCACCCAGTCACCTGTCTCAACATCCACTCACCAGTCTCAGCATCAACTCACCCGTCTCAGCACCCAGTCACCCCCGCTTAGCACCCACTCACCGCCGCTCAGCACCCACTCATCCCCACTCAGCACCCACTCACCCGCTGAACACCCAGTCACCTCTACTCAGTACCCAGTCACCCTTGTCTCAGCATCTACTCACCCGTCTCAGCACCCAGACACCCCACTCAGCACCCACCCACCCCTGCTCAGCACCCACTCACCCCCGCTCAGCATCCACTCACATGCTCAGCACCCCAGTCACCCGACTCAGCACCCAGTCACCCATTTCAGCACCCAGTCACCCATCTCAGCACCCAGTCACCCGCCTCAGCACCCAGTCACATGTCTCAGAACCCACTCACCCCTGCTCAGCACCCACTCACCCCTACTCAGCACCCACTCACCCGCTTAGCACCCAGTCACCCCCGCTCAGCACCCATATCACCCCCGCTCAGCACCCACTCACCCGCTCAGTACCCACTCACCCCCCGCTCAGCATCCACTCAGAACCCACTCAGCCCTGCTCAGCACCCAGTCACCTGTCTCAGCACCCAGTCACCCCCACTCAGCACCCAGCCACCCCTCTCAGCACCCAGTCACCGTCTTGGTACCCACTCACCCGCTCAGCACCCATTCATCTCTGCTTAGCACCCACTCACCTGCTCAGCACCCACTCACCCCCGCTCAGCACCCACTCACCCCTGCTCAACTCCGCTGTACACCAACACCTCTGTACACCAACACCACTGAACTCCCACAGCGCTGCACACCGACACCGCACCAACACTGGTGTACACTAATACCAATGAACACAGACAGTGCTGTACATTGACACTGCCGCATACTGACACTGCTGCAGACTGACACTGCTGCACACTGACACTGCTGCACACCGACACTGCTGCACAACGATACTGCTGCACAACGACACTGCTGCACAACGATACCGCTGCACAACGACACCGCTGCACACCGGCATCGCTGGCCACCAACACCGCTGCACACGGCATTGCTGCACACCAGCATCGCTGCACAAGACACCACTGCCCACCGACACCGCTGCCCACCAACACCGCTGCACACCGGCATCGCTGTACACCGACACTGCTGCACACCGACACTGCTGCACACTGACACTGCGCCACGACACTGCTGCCCACCGACACTGCCGCCTACCGCCACTGCTGCACACCGACACCACTGCCACCGACACCGCTGGCCACCAACACCGCTGCACACCGGCATTGCTGCACACCAGCATCGCTGCACACCGACACCACTGCCCACCAACACCGCTGCCCACCAACACTGCTGTACACCAACACTGCTGTACACCGACACCGCTGTACACCAACACCACTGCAAACCGACACCGCTGCACACCAACACCGCTGCAGCTGCGACCAATCAGCGATATTGGCACGGGATTTACACCCAGCTTCGCATTGCATTATTCTTACATCTTCATAAATAAACTACTGTACATACATATTCTAGAATACCCGATGCGTTAGAAACAGGCCACCAACTAGTAGTCCATAATTGCTGCTCTTTGTGTTCCATCAGACAATCTTCCCACATTCCAATTAAGAATTTTAATCTTTTCACCCACCATATTTTCCTATACATATACATTCCCAATCTCTTAGAGGACAATACTTCTCCCAAGAATCCCTAGAACCAACCCGTAGCCTGAAGGGCCTCCCTCCTACCCCCTCCCTCCCCACTATTGATGAACATAACAAATCATTAACATAGACTCCCAATGTGTTTTTCCCCTCTAAACCAGAGAGTTGGTAACTCTATACCTAGTAAACTCACAAATGTTATCTCAAAACCGTGAATTACTTTCAATCCCTCCATTTCTCCTCTGCTTATATGTGCTATCATCTACAGTCCCTCCATTGTCCATGATAACTGAAAACACAGGAACGAAAACTCTGTATATAACAGCACCATCCATCTTTCCTCCTTTACAAGTATATGGCCTGCCAAGTCTCTCAGTGCATCTTCTCACTTTTCTTTTCCTTTACCAGCTCTCATGCCTTTCTCGCTCAATGTCCAGCCTCCTCCAGAGTTGGAAAAAAATGAACAGATCCCAGGGTCACAACCCTGAACTTAGCAGGATACAAAGTACAGAAACAGAAAAGATGTGGCACATAAGGGAGCAACACGACAACACTGAGTCAAAAAATGTATAAATGTATACATGTATAAATCTTTATTATTGCACCATGTCGGGAAAAATAAAAACATTTAAAAATATGGGGCGCTCCCATGTCATAGACCGCATATAGAACAATCACAGGAGTATGTACCATGGCAATATTATAATGGAGTACGTGACATGTGTAATTTAGGCATGCAGTACATAGAGTAGTCATATATGGACCAAAGATTAATGGTCAAATAAGAGTATGGATCATATATACTGTATACAGTGTGAACAAAAACCCGTATGTTAATGTTAGCAGGTGGCAGCCCGCATAAATATTAGAATGGGTAATATGCGCAGAGATGGCAAATGTTCATAGGACAGTTGTGCTTAGGTTACAAGTTAGTAAGCCGACAGGTGCCACTCAACTAGGACAACATCACTTGTATGTAATTATAAAAATATCTGTGAAAGCAGAGTGGTGACAGGCGTGATATCCTAGTGGATGGTGCAACCAGAGAAGCACTCATACATTGGTTAGTGGGGGTGGGGTATATACAGAACCCGCCAGATGCAGGAAAGCCCAGACCCTGTACTCAATGATGTGTCCAAGAGTGGCCGGAGCCCTCTAGTTTACTCAGATGATAGAAGCAGCTGTTGGGGTATGTGGTAACCCCGAACCCATATTGGGAATCCGTTACAGTATGACCCGTCAAATGGCAGATAGTACGAGTTATGAGGTAATACAATAGAAAAAATGGCACATAAAAGTGTTCCAGTAGTACTGCTAAGAGGGCATGCTGTATTTTATTTTCAAAAATCTTTATTTCAATTACAAACAAACATACATATTTATGTACAACAAATGTACAACTCACGTAAGCTACAGCAAGCCATCATTCAGATCCCAAACATATGCCTAAATGTGCGTTTGACATCAAACAATCATGTAAAAGAGCAAAGGAAAAGAAAGAAAAAAAATAATAAGAAAAAGAACACAGTAGCTCGTAATAAGTGGTATATCAATGATCTCAGGTTATCCTGGGTTAAATGAGGTTGCAATTTAATTCCAAAATAGGCAGTCGTATACAAAGAGATATAACTCAGGTTTTTGTTTTGTTATCAGCCAAATGATAAAATAATAAGAAAGAAAGAAAAATTTTGGCTACATTAACCCAAAAATTGCTGACAAGGCTGTAGCTCTCAAATTCCTCAGGAGAGATGGGAAAGAAATCTCGGGCATGGTAATGTATATCAGCAGATCGTCAGCATATAATGCCAATTTATACATCACTCCATCAATCTCAACCCCGTGAATATCAGAGTTACGCCTTAAGGCCACGGCCCAATGTTCCATCACCAAGGCATACAGCATGGGGGAAAGAGGACACCCCTGTCTCGTCCCTTTCCTTACAGGAAAGGATTCTGATAGGACGTCGTTGCACCTAATCCTCGCGGTTGGAGTTGTGTATAGATCCAAGACTCTATCCCGGAACTTCGAGCCAAGCCCGATCTGCGCAAGCACGTCCCTAGGAAGGGCCAACTGACCCTATCAAGGCCTTCTCTGCATCGACAGACAACATGCAGGCGGGAATGTTTTTTTACTTTAAATGTGCAAGAAGCAGGATTGATTTAATAGTATTGTCTTTCGCTTCCCTCAGAGGGACAAATCCCACCTGGTCGGTGTGTATCAGTCGAGGCAGAGATGGACCGAGTCCAACCACCAAAAGCTTTGCGAAAAATTTCACATCAATATTTATCAGGGAAATCGGGCGGTAACTCGCGCAGAGCCGGAGGTCTTTTCCTGGCTTAGGCAACACTGCAATGGTAGCCTCCAGGGTCTGCGTTTGAAAAGGGTGGTCCAGGGAGACCGCATTAAATACCCTAGCAAGGAACGGTGCAAGGGCTTCCGAGAAGGTCTGATAGAAACTGGCCGTGAAGCCATGCCTGTATTTTTAAATGTAACAGCCAGCTGGGAAACGAGGGGGTGGCTTTATTAGCCCACCAGGGACACAACATATATAAGCAACAACAAGATGTGAACAATCAACAGTAAGGCAGTATGACCATATGCGAAATACAGTATCAAATCTAGGCATAAATACATATATGAGTAAAAATAGGCCACAGCTATATAAGGACAGACCACAGCTTGTGAACACAATGCAAGTAGGCATTATTATAGACACGTTGTAAATGTGGTAATGCAGGGGTTAATAAGGACCGGTGTGGATACACGGCGCTGTGCCTGAACCCCATACACCCAGTCAGGTGTATTGGCCCAGATGGGGTCAGGAACAATCAATTGACCGTCTGGTGTATAGTTACCCAGAGATAACCACATGATCGGGGTTGCAAGGTTGCCAGAGCGAGGTAGAAGTAGTCAGACCAGGGAGCACTCAGGCACCACGCGTATCGCTGCTGTGGCGTAGCTTCGTCAGGGTAATTGGATACAAAGTAGACTACGCCAGTTCCATATCTCTAAATCCTTTTCTTCACCCCACCAAACCGCATTCTTTGCCTCTGAACTTCAGCCAAGTAGTTGGAATATATGGACACTTTATGGTCGGTAACACTCATGTCCTTAGCCGTTCTTGCCTTGTGTGAGATAATATCTCTGTCCCTATAGTTAAGGATTCTGGCCAGGATGATACGGGGAGGATCTTGGAGGGAGGGGCCTCATGGGGACGCAATGTGCTCTCTCCACAGCAAACAGTTTGGTCAGATTGTTAGTGCCAATTTTATTGCGAAGCCAGTCTGCTTTTTCAGGGATACCCACCAACCGCACATTGTTCCGCCTGGAGCGGTTTCCTAGATCGTCATTTTCATCACCAGAAAGGCACATGGCTGCAGGCATTGAGTGTAGGACTTCTGCAGCTTAGAAAGTTGGTCCTCCTGTGTGCTCACTCTTTCTTCCACCACCCCCACTCTGGTATCAGTCTTGTTCATGGCTGCCTTTATATTGATTATTTCCTCCTTTATACTTTCAACTCTCTTTGTAAGGGTAGTAAGTGCAGTTTTGCAAAACTTAACCAGATCATATATGTCTCCCATTGTGGGCTCCCCTGCTACAGGCTCCTCAGAAGTCTCCTGCCCCATGCTGTCCTGCTCCTGCCATCTCTCCTCTCCCTCTCCTGTGCTCCATAGTCCTCCAGATCTCCATCCAGTTTCTTCCTGGTCTCCTACTCACCCACTTTGGCCATCTCCTGAGCTGCTCTGTCCACCCATGCAAATCTTTCAAGTTTAGTAGCAATTTCAAGTCACTTTGTGCATGCTGCATTAGCTGCTCTGGATTTCTCCACTGCCCCCACACTGTTGGTGCCATCATGGGCCTGGCTCACAGCTCCTGCGTCCCTCAGCCTTTTTCTCACCATTGCTGCAGTCTTCAGCTACACCGTACGTCAGGACCAGTTCCCGCGATCTTCTGCCACCGGTATAGGGTGGTAGCAGCACTCTGACAGCCTTTTAACCGATAAAATATCATCAGAGCAGACTAAAGCATCTGCTCACATGAAGTGCTAGCCATGCCCCCCCCCCATTATTACAGTTTAGAAGGTCTACTTATAATTTTTCGGGCATAGTATAGCATGTGATGCAGCAATTTACATTTTCTATATCATTACATAATGATAATGCTTTCTCCAAGATGTCTGTATATACAGCCAGTGCACAACATGTCTGGAGGAACACGTACTACATCATTCAGTTGTTTCTTCATAGTTCACTGTTTCCTAGTTTGAGCAACCAACCAGGCTTTGGAGCCGAAATCAAGCTATTGTGGTGGAGTTGTATAAAATAGGCTGACTTCTAAAATTTATAATGAATTTGGGTACAGTAGTTCAATGCAATATATAAGATAATAAATAAAGATCAGTGGGCCTAATCAATCAAGATAAGTCAGGCAATGGAGCATCTGAGTGTAAAAAGACCATGTCCATGGTCCAAACAAGTTAAAAAGGATTCAATGTGTAAAACACTATAGTGCTTCCATACACCAGTATAAACTAATACCAAAATGAGTTATTCAAGGGAGTGAATCCCTTGGATAAACTGAATAATCAAAGTTTACAATTCACAACACAATTATTCGAATACAAATCATCACTACAAGAAATATAGCACTGGTGACCCAGGACCATGGAAAAAAAGAACAGGTACTGAATAATGCACTCAAATAATAGTTATGAAACTTACTAGGAAATATGGGACTGGTTCCTGGCCAAGAGAGAAGTCCATAAAGATATTGTTCCAATTGTATTTGGGTCCAGAATTAGAAATTCAGGAAGACGAAAAATTCTGATATCGGATGCAGGTACAAACGCCTGAATGTGGCAGCTGCAGCGGTCCTCTGCGCGCAGAGGAAAAAAAGTCCCCACTAACCTCCTGAATGGCAGGTGACATCATGTGCATGCACAGTAAAGGAGCTGGGCAGCTCCCACTGTGCTAGTACTCTAGGCTGAATCCTGATACATTTCTTGAACAAGTTCCTTATTCAGAGGAGGAATGCAATATATGCTGAATATTATTATGATTTATTATGCTCCATCTAAATTTGGCCTTGTTCACACTCACCTGCGTTTTTGGCACTCTCTGCGTTTTTCTGCAGTTTTTCAAAAACGCAGGTGCGTTAACGCAGGGTACATTTAAGTGTACATGCGTTTTTCAGCTCCACTTGCGTTTTTTCCCCAGTCCAAAAATAGCTGCATGCAGCGTTTTTTGGGTGCTGTAAAAAAATGCAGGGGTTGTTTCCAAGAACGCATGCGTTTTTTTAACATGGAGTCCTATGGGAAACGCATGCGTTAACGCAGGGTGCATATAGGCACCTGCGTTAATTGCATGCATTTCCCATAGGGCCCCATGTTAAAAAAATGCATGCGCTTCTATAACATGGGACCCTATGGGAAACGTATGCGTTTTCAAATGGCAAATTTAGGCACCCTGCGTTAACGCTAGCGTTTTTGCCTGCGTTTTTGGCCATAAAATGACTAAGTCCAAAAAAGTGTCAAATCCTTTTGTGGAGGATGAATTATATCTTATCTATTAATCTTAGTTTTTATACTCATATAGCATTAAATGAAACAATACGTTTTTCCCTTAACCTAGTATCCAATAGCTATATCTCTCCCCTCCTTATTCCCTTTCCTCTTCTCTCTCTCTATGTCTCTTTCTCTCTCTCTTTCTTCTCTCCCTCTCATCCATGAACCAAAGTTATGTGTAAACAAAGTGTCTTTCAGATGGATGTGTGAAGAGAAGATACAATGTGGAGAGGTGCCCAGGAAACTAAGGAGCTGATTGGTCACTACTGTGCCGGTTCCAGATTGTACCATGGGAAGCTAGAGATATCCTGCATACCAGAGGCCAAGAGAAGACATCATGACGTGACAAAGGATGGACTCAACACAGAAGACAAAAGACTAATGAGGCGGCAAGGCCATACTTATTACTATTACTAAAATTAACCAGACCAAAATTTCAGTTTGGAATAAATTTTATTAAAGATAAAATGGTTGGGTACCTTATTAAGGTTACAGAATAAATAAATTAATTAATATATTAATAAATAAATATAATCAAAATTTAAATTGCTGCAACCAATTGCATAAATTAATCAATTAATATTTTATTAAATAAATACAATTAAAAAATTTAAAATGCTGAAATTTAAAGCGGATCCACCCAACACGGGTAATCGTCCTCTAACAAGGTCCCACCAATAAATCAAAACGAAGATAAAAAATAACAGGGAGGGAGGGCGGGGTTTTCCAACACCTGATGATTTCTGACAGACCCTGTCAGAATTCCCCTCTATTTATAGTTCACAGCTGGCCACTCTGGCCAATCAGCAACTGTCAAAAAAAGGCGCAAAAAAACTGGTTTAAACCAGCTGTGGTCACTTCCATATATGGGCCGGCTCTTACCTCATCTCCCTAACATCTGAACCTAAACCTGTTTGTTAACCTTTGCTGTCCTGCCGCCACATAGTGTACCATTCATATTGAATGGGCCACTTTATGAGGCGGCAAGGCCATACTTATTACTATTACTAAAATTAACCAGACCAAAATTTCAGTTTGGAATAAATTTTATTAAAGATAAAATGGTTGGGTACCTTATTAAGGTTACAGAATAAATAAATTAATTAATATATTAATAAATAAATATAATCAAAATTTAAATTGCTGCAACCAATTGCATAAATTAATCAATTAATATTTTATTAAATAAATACAATTAAAAAATTTAAAATGCTGAAATTTAAAGCGGATCCACCCAACCAGGCGTGCTCATAGAGCAACGCCCCCCCCCACTAAAGCACCCAACCAACCCTCAATAACATCCTGCAGCCCTAAGTTAAAAATATCGTTCCCTATGTCAAAAAGGTGAATCAAATCCCTGCGATAAAAACCCGATAAAAACCCTTCTAGATCCCGATGCCGAAAGGAACAGCCCCTATTGTCGGCAAAAAGTCTCCTATTGCTTTGTTAACTTTCCGTTTTACTTTTTCCAAGAACCATTGGTTGTTGATCTTCCATGATAGCCTAGAAACTACCTCTGAAATCACCAACTTGGTTCCAGGAAATTCCTCACGTATCCACAACAAGTCTTGTTTTACCTGCCAAAGAAGGTCAACTGACCTTACCTTACCAATATCATTTCCTAACACATGGATTATTAACAGGTTGGGAAAAGGAAATTTTCTTTTTAAATCAATCAATACCCGTTTCACGTTGCCCCAGCGTAGCCCACGAACCCCGTGCCAGGAAACCTGCACTTGCTTGACATTCAAGAAGAGATTGGATGAGTGTCGTCTTTTAGAAGCCCGCTGCTGTGCCCAATGTATAAAAGAGTGACCCACAATCCAAACCGTCTTAGGACCTAAAAGAAATATATTAACAAGAAAAAGATAAGTGGGGACGAACATAAGTTTTAAAACAATTAGACTTCCACCGACCTACACGTTTGATCAACTCATCACTCATCCCGGATCTCGCCGCCTCAGTCGCGGCTCCAATCCGGAATGAATGAGAAGAAAGCCTCAGGTGAGACAACCCAAGCTTTTGCAGCGTTTTTTGCAAAATAAAAGAGAATTGAAATCTCGTAGCCGGGGATCCGTCTCTGTGAACGAACAACCAATCCGTCCCACCGGGACGAGCGCCCAGCCACGAGACCATATTTTCAACCGGACAAATGTTTGAATTAGGAATGGCATGCAACCAAACTCCCATCCCCTTACCCATTTGGTCAGTTTTCGACTGCCTAACCCATAAGTACACTGCATCAGAATAAAGAACTATATCATCCCGATGCAAACCTCCTTTCGCCTTTTTGGTAGCTGAAGGACCTCGCCTATCCTCAGGGCGGCGAAAAACATAAAAACAAAAAGGGTCCTAAATAAAATAAGTTCAAAACTATTTGAGCAGACATCCGGAAGTTTCTCCCACAGCCTGTTTAAAAGATCAGCCGACACCGGGCGCCGATTGTCGGCCGACAAAAAGACTTTCTTATACCCTTTCATAAATTGTTTCAACCACAAAAAGTGAAAAAATTGATTGCCCTCCAAACAATTTAGCAAAAAATGAAATTCCCGAAAGTATCTTATGCATAGAAGAGTACGACAAGCCCTTTCCGCTTAGTTCTTCCAAGAACTGAAGCACTGACTCTGCCGTATAATCATAACGATTCAAATAATGTATATTACAAAAACTTGACCATTGCTGCCATGCAGACGAGTAACTAGCCCAAGTAAGGGGCGCCAATGAGTTAATTACAAAAGCAGGGACTAGCTGCAAATCAGTTCCCAAAGATCTGGAGGAACCTCCATCCCCTCTCCGTCCGCATCGGGCACTAATTTCCGGAACCGATCGTATTGCTGCCATGAAAGAACAGTTCCCAATAAATTACTGAAATCAGGTAAAAAACAAGCTTTAACCCAAATATTATTGCTAAGAAGATTAAGCACCACAGAACGAAGTACCTGAATACCAGCCATTTCTCCGCAAGACAAGTCGTTAACTGCCCGACATGTCACAGCAGAATTACAAAACAACAAAATCCTCTTGCTCTGTAAATCAGTACCCCATACGGTAAAGGCCGTGGCTATTGCGAAAAGTTCTAAAACTAACACACTATGATCCTCCTTTAATACTGACATAGGCCAAGCTACTGAAAGCCAATGTCCCTCGAAAGAGCAACCCATGCCCACTTCAGAGACAGCAATAAACAAGCGTACTGCAACCGAAGAAACAAAATTACCTTGCCAAAAAGAAATCCCGTCAAAACGAGATAAAAAACTAAGCCACACCGTCAGATCAACCTTAATTTCAGACGAAATGAAAATCTCGCTTGAGGGGAAGAAAAACCTCTAATACAATGATACAAACGTCGCATAAAAATTCTCCCCATGGGAAGAACCCTTAAAGAAAAATTAAAAAACACCCAGTAGGGACTGAAATTCTTTCAAGGACACAAACGACCTAACTAAAAATTTATTAATCATAACCATTAATTTCTCAATTTTTTCAACCGGTAGTCTACAAAGCATCTTCTCAGAATCAATTTCTATACCTAAAAATTCCAAGTTGCTACACGGCAAAAAGGTCTTCTCGTCAGCAATAGGTACACCAAACTTACCCATAAGGGATAAAAAAGCAGATAGCAACTCTGAACATTCCCACAACGATCGAAAAAATAAAAACCGTCAAACGAAAAACCAAGAGACGAAGAACCAACGGGATTAACCGGCAAGATACGGAAAGCAGATTTAATATCACTCTTTGCTAACAGTGCACCCTGGCCCATTTGCTTCACAATATCCAATGCAGTATCAAAAGATGTATAGCTCACAGAGGTCAACTCATTATCCACCTGGTCATTCAGCGAACCACCATGCGGAAAAGACAAATGGTGTATCATTCTAAAGGAACCGGCTTCCTTCTTTGGGACAACCCCAATAGGAGAAAGCCGAAAATTCCCGAATGGAGGCACCGCAAATGGGCCAGAACACCTACCGGCATCTACTTCCTTCCAGATTTTGTCTCTCACTTCCTCCGGGAATTGACGTGCAGAAGGCAAATTAGCCATTTCGTGGCACCCACACCCTTCAAAAGGAGGAACAAAGAAACCTTGTGAAAAACCATTATATAACTCCTCAGCTCTCGCCCTGTCTGGGTACTGATTTAGAAATGGCAACATTGCCTGCAGACGCACCGGCGTCGGAGCCCTTAAGAAATGGCTCCTTCACCGGAGGTGGCTGAGGCTGCTGTGTGTGCTTCTTAAAACATTTCACCATAGGATGAGCCCCCCCACAAGCAGAGCACTCATGTTTATATCTACAATTGTGCAACCACTTGCAGGAGGACTCATTGTATGCGAAACAAAAACCCTTCGTAATCTGTTGCGGAGCTGCAGTCTTAACAGTCATCGAGCGCTGGGGAACCATCATATTCAGCCACAAGCCAACATCTTTGATCCCCCAGCGCAACGAGGGCTGAACTGCCAATTTCTGACGGAAAGCTTCGTCGCAAGCCAACCAAGCATTTCCGCCAAAATGTCTATAAGCCTCCAACACGATATCGACGTGTTGGAATAGGCCGCAACATAACTCCGGTATTTGCTCCCCAAGGACCGCGGCATAAATTAAAAATGCCTGGAGCCATAAATGAAAAGACCTAAAAGTCTTTTTCTTATCATCAGCTTCCGTCTTATCTGATCTAGGTTGCTCCCTAGACGGTAATAAGGTAAAGAGATCCACGTACTCCCCTGCCCATATGCGCTCCTTTATTGCCCCCGATAGGTGAAAACCTAACGGGGACAATTCACAAGGCAACGCCTCTTTGTAACAAACCTCAGGCACGGATGTACGAGGGTCCCTGCCCGCATGAGGCTTACTCCCACCCCCACCTGAAAAGGCATCGGCAATAGCAGCAGATACTATATCCCTTACCACCTCTAAAGAAACAGATGGGAGGGGGGATTATGCACATTCGTCTCACCATCCTGGAGCTCTGCCTCCGATTCGCACATCGCCAGCTCGTTCCATTCCTCCGCCCATCGACTCTCCGGCACCCAGGCTCTAGACAGCTCCGACATCCCTGGTACCATTGATCCTTCTGCTGATACGCCGTGGTCCTGTCTCTGGCCATTCGCTTGGTTTCTCCATCGTTCCGCCACGGAAGCCGCATTCACCGACAGTCGTTGTTGCTCAAGTGGCCAAGGCTCTCTAGCCCTGACTGACGCCTGTGTTGCAGCCGCAGCCGAACCCCCAGGGCGACTGACTAAGCCCCTACTTCTCCTCTGCAGCTCTGACATCCTGTCGCGCCCACTGCCGTCAGACAAAAGCAGTGGCGCCTGCCTTGGCAATGCAGATGACAATCCTGAGTCCCTCTGCAATCTACAAGAACTCCTGGAGGCCGGCAGACCCTCCTGTCTCTGAGTGCGCATGCGCTCCACTGCCTGCGCCTGCGTGGAAGCCACAGACAGAGGAGGCCTCCCACCAGAAGGACAGGACCCTGTCTCCACCTGCCCAAGGGCTGGAACCCTCCCTCTGACCCGCACACTTGGAGGTGCTGCGGCTGCTGCAAGGGGCCTCCTCTTTGCCCCTGCTCCCCGTCCATCAGCTCTCCGATCCTCACTCTGCGCACTGCGTGGTGCCGCAGTCCTGGCTTGAGGACGCGCTACCCTATAAGGAAGCCGTCTGCTTGTGGCCCCTAAGCTAGCCTCCCTCCTGCGCACCTCATTGGGTGCCGCCACTGTAGATGATCCATTATGCGGGCTGGACACAGCGTTCTCCCTGGACTCCCTGGCCGGCGTTATAACATCAGCCGCAGCCAAAGGGAGCGGAGACAAGCATCTACGTCTCTTAGATCTGGAACTGCGCCTCAGTACCAGAGATGCTATATCTTGACAGCCCGCCTCAGCAGCACCGGTCATCGGTAAGTCTGTCTCCCCTGTACCAGGCATCTCTTCTTCCAGGCACCGCTGGAGCCACTCAATCCCTCCAGCCGACGCAGCCTTTTCTGCCAGCCGTTCCAACAGCACCTCCATGGTTTTCCAACACCTGATGATTTCTGACAGACCCTGTCAGAATTCCCCTCTATTTATAGTTCACAGCTGGCCACTCTGGCCAATCAGCAACTGTCAAAAAAAGGCGCAAAAAAACTGGTTTAAACCAGCTGTGGTCACTTCCATATATGGGCCGGCTCTTACCTCATCTCCCTAACATCTGAACCTAAACCTGTTTGTTAACCTTTGCTGTCCTGCCGCCACATAGTGTACCATTCATATTGAATGGGCCACTTTATTATTACTAACAGAGATAGATGTATTAGCCTAACTCCACCTAACTCCCATCTAATCCCACCTTGTCCTGGCCAATTCACGCCTAGTCTCTAGACTATAAAATGCTGTGTACCCGGAAATAAAGGGCAGTTGCTGTGACCATAGCCATTGCTTAATAAAGCAACGAACATATTATAAGTTTGAACCAGATTCTCCGCCTGATTTACTCTTATCTGGTACCATATGTTCATAGTCTAATCTGGGATGACTGGCGAGGGAGTGGAACAGTAAAATTTTCCCCGACACTTTCAGACACACAAGGGACACTTTTTGGCACTTTTAGAAAAACGCAGGTGGTTTTTTTCCTGCTAAAAAAAACGCAAATTGAGTGTGAACAATGCCTATCTTAGTTATTTTATCATAATAATGGTTAAAGCCTGATGTTCACATTGTACTACAATAAATTTATCACTTAAACATTAGGCATGTATGAGGGAGTCGGAGTCAGATTCAGAGGCGTAGTCTGAAGTCTCCTCCAAGAACAAAAATTTTATCATCAAAGGGTACCCGATTTTTGTCAGCAACATGTGTTGTTAATACATCTCATAGAAGTCTATCTATGACATTCAATGTATGGTTTGTGCCATTGTGCGCTCAATGATAAAAAATTTTGTAGTTTGTAACCATTTGGTGGCATTTGTACCAATTTTAATTCTGAAAACAGAAGTTTTGTTGACTGGAATTGGCATGCCGTAAAGAGAGTGCATTGTTCGTCTGCCTTGTAGCAAGTTAGTTGCTATTCCTATTATGGCTGCAGATGAGACAATGTCTCTTTGTCCTCTTACATAATGTATGAGTAGATGGTATAAGTAAGTTTTTCCATTGCAAACAGGACACTTTGGTGTCAAACTGTTGTCTTCTAAAGCTTAAACAATGGCTTCATAGATAACATGTTCCTGATTGAGAGTTTCCTTCATATCTACAGCTATCACCAACTCTTATGGTGGCTTCACACCTGGCGACGTCGCTAGCGACATCGACGAAAAAGTGACGTATCAGCGATGTTGCTAGCGATGTCGCGCTGTGTAAACGAGCGGCGCGACCGCGTTTTATCGCCGGTCGCAGGTTGACAGGTTTACGGGAAGAACCATAAACCTGTCAACCTGCGACCTGCGATAAGGCTGGATCGCACCGTGTGACATAGCCAGAGCGATGTCGGCAGCGATCCAGCCTATACCGCAGCGTTGCTGCAGATCGCTCGCTGGGCTGAGCCCAGCCCAGCGAGCGATGTCACCGCCCGCATCGCTGCGGTGTCGCCGGCCGCAGCGATGCTGTGTGACAGCTGGCCAGCGATGTCGGAAGCGAGCGGGCACCCGCGCATCGCTTCCGACATCGCTGGCCAGGTCGTGCTGTGTGACGGCACCATTAAACTTTATCATAGTCCTCTTGAGGCTCACTTCGTTTGCTGGTGTAGTAAATTGGATTCAGCAAAACACTTCCCATGGAATAGCAGCACATCTTGCACATCTTTCATAGCGTAGCCTTCACAATTGATGGAAATTTCTGTCATGTTGCGGTATCTGTGACAGTAATCTTTTAAAAAATGTTCCTTAAACTCATTCCACAACTCCAGTGGATTTGTGGGTGGCCCAAAAACACAGATATAAGCAAACATTTCCCGAAGTTGTGTAGGCATGTTAAGAATGGTAGCATCTATTGTAGTACTTCTCCACATACTGTCATCTATTAATATTCCTAGTGCTAGTGCAGCATCTAAACGTTTGATGTGTAACACCGTTTATGGCTCTAATGCTCTGAAAACTTGTTGCACCTTTTACATGCTATAACAAATGTAAATAATATTATTCATGGTTTTTCACACTAACTGTATACATTTTTCCTATAACTTTTCCGCGTCCTTGCTTTCTGGGTTCCCATGTGCCTTGTTTCCAAAAGTAGTACTAAGGAATTTCTCGGCAATAATATTGATGTGCATTTTGGTCGATCCTATTAAGGTTGAGGTATGCCATTAGTGTGGAATTGTTATTGAGCTTTTTTGGATGTTTTCAACGAGTATGTCTTTGTGAAAATATAGTGGTTGAGAGATAGGCTAGTGTAAAGCTAGGCAAATCATTGGATGAGACTGTTTATGCATTATTTATAGAAATGACTGCACTCACCCCGCGATGTCTTCCAAGTGCAAGTCTTTATTCCATGCTGGAATGATGGTTACAGGTGTTCAGGGAGGGAGGGGAGTGCGGAGGAGGATGACGGGCACTCCTTTTCAACCCGTTGAAGCATGATATACATGAAATGGAGCGCCCGTCGTTCTCCTCAGCACTCCCCTCCCTATCTGAACACCTGTAACCCTCATTCCAAAGCATGAAATAAAGACTTGCACTTGGAAGACATCGCGGGGTGAGTGCCATCATTTTTATAAATAATTTGTCTACACAGCTGTTCATATGACTTGAGCAACACCCCCAGTTCTTTTGCTGGTCAGAGTCCTCTAAAGAAATGTGCAGCCACTAGTGCCCGACACTTTCTTATCTGCTTGAACTGTTTATGCATTAGAAGAGGAAATATTCACCATGCAGCTTCTGGCGCCTATCTGACATATTATAAATCAAGAAATTAATTTGTTTCACCATGTTTGATTTTTTTTTTGAGCAATTTCAATATTAGCCTTGTCATGTCCTTTGTATATGTATTTAAAGAAATACTTAACACTTTGGATGGATGCACAAATTTAAACATTATTATGGCAGTTGTATTATTTGAGCAAATAAGGGTTATATGGAATGACCCATGAATTGTCAATTGACTTTGAATTATGTTCATATCTTGTCCCAACGATTCTTTGGTAACTTGGATAGCTGTCCTTTTCTTTGATGGTATATTTTTGCACCTTCTTTGGAAAACCTTTGGTACACTTGCCATTATACATACATGTAAACTAAGGATTGGCTCATCCACAGGGACCGTGAATCATGTTTTTAATAACAATGTTGTGGACCTGAGGATATTTATTTTCATCTGGAATTTCTGCCCATACAATGATGTTGATGTCATCTTTAGTCCTTATTTTAGAATCATTTTAAAGGTTGATCAATATATGAGCATGTGGAAGACCGTGCTTTGAAACTCTATGACATGGGTGACTGTCATGATCCGGTGACCTTGGAGCCGCATGAATATGTTTCACAGGAGTAAGTGGTACCTATACTGACCGCAGTTCCTGACCTAACCCTGCAACTAGAAGTAGCCGTGGGATGTAACTAACCATACCTTAGACACCTCAACACGGCCGGAGAACTAGCTAACCCTAAAGATAGAAACAGGAATTCTATCTTGCCTCAGAGCAGAACCCCAAAAGGATAGAAAGCCCCCTACAAATATTGACTGTGAGTAAGAGAGGAAAAGACACACTCAGGCAGAAAACAGAATCTAGCAAATGAGGTCACTCTAGCTAGATAGATAAAGACAGGACAGAATACTATTGCAGTCAGTATAAAAATCCTTTAAAAAATATCCACAGCAGATAATACAAAAATACCCCTGTATAATATAAAATACCCCTGTATACTGTAAAATACTCAAGACTCGGCGCCCTCTAAATCTGCGGAACTCCTGTGAATCCAACAATGCTGACACAATCAAAAGCTGTACAAGCCAACAACAAATGAATAGCACTAAAATCCTAGGAAGAAAACCTCCTAACAGAGAGCAGATTAAGACAGACATGCAACCCACAACCCTCTGAGCAGAAATAGACAATTCCA
The DNA here is from genome assembly GCA_033576535.1 of Allobates femoralis. Taxonomy (NCBI): domain Eukaryota; kingdom Metazoa; phylum Chordata; class Amphibia; order Anura; family Aromobatidae; genus Allobates; species Allobates femoralis. The sequence continues at coordinate 469,383,225 of JARQOC010000005.1, forward strand.
AAACAAGCACACAGCATGTGTGCCACAAGAAGACAAAACTATTCACTTAGCTTGGAAGTTTTGCAACAGGGCAGGAAGAGACCAGGCAGAGGTGAAACACCTCCAAGAACAATTGACAACTGGCAAGGATTGAGGAAATTCTGCAAACCTAAATACCCCAGTCTAAATTCCAATTATCCAATTCACCTGACCAAGACTGTAAAACAGGATCAACTGCATTACCAGCCCAAACCACCGGAGGGAGCCCACAAGCAGAATTGACAACAGGTGAATTTCTCTAATATAAACCATTGTTAATGTCTGTTAATATGGAATCGAGTTTCATTTTAAAGTTATGTGCAGCCAAGTCTGACCCATGTTCTTCACGTTGCCACTTTTCTAAATTTTGTGTAAATTCAGTCCACTTGGGATTACATGTCATGGTCACAAAAAGATCTGGTCGACCATTCTTTGTAACTATAGACATAGCATCTTGGTAGCGCTGTTGCATATTCCTTGGACTTCCTTCAAAAGATGACAGCAAAATTACCGTCTTTCCAATGGTATGGTTTTCAATTGTTTTTATTACGTGTTCCTGAAGAAGTCAGTAATCTTCAACTTTTAAATCTTTTTGGTGCATTCTGACGTAATGAAGACTGACATTAGCGTAGCGTGAATAATGTTGCACTTTCTGGAAGGCAGCATTCTTGTTCCTTGCGACTAGAGACGAGCAAACCTTTTGAAGTTCAGTTCAGTTTGCCGAACTTTCAGATGTTCGAAGAGTAATTTAGCGAAAAGTTCGTTGACCCTTCCAAACCCCAATGAATTCAATTTGAGGCAAAACCAAAGTTATAGAAAACATTTTCAGGGGGGCCCAAAAGTTGTAAAAACAGCTAAATATTAGGGGTAGAAACCTGGAAGAGTGGCATCTTTTCCCCAGAGTTAAAATTTTAATCAAGGTGCACTATGGATGCCCAGCATTTCAAGCTTCAACATTGATCAGAAACAGGGGGATGAGGGACAGGGGTAGGCATTGTGCTCAGACAGCCCTGCTAATGTAAGGATTCTGTTGTTTTTCTCCAACTGACCACTAGTGGCTGCTATTCACTTTGCTAAATTGTGCTGCAATTCTATTCCTTACCACTGGAGGCTATTATTGTGTCCTGGCAAATCGTTCTTTAGAACGATGGATGCTCCTGAACCTGTTAAAGCCATCTTGTTTACTGTGTGGGCTTACTTATCCACATGTGAACTTTATTCAGTGCTTCAGTATTGTGTCTAGTTTAGTCTATCTTTAGTCTCCAGCCCAAAGCAGTCTTTGCCAAGATCGCTTTCACCTAATCCGGACGCCTAGTCCGCCTAGTTTACCTAGTCTGCGACTGGGGTGGAAAAGTCCTTGTAGATCCATGACTTATTAATCTTGATAAAAGTCAGGCAGTCTGCACTTTCAAAGTACAGCTAGATGCACGTATCCATCAGGACCCCACCAGCAGTTTTGAAGACATTCTGAGAAAGCTGGATGCCAGGCATGACAAAACCTCCAAGGCGTGACTAGTGAGCTCCTGCCAATCTTCCATTTTTGAAGCCCAAAATGCAAAAGGATCCAAACCTCCTCTTGATCGCATTTATATTGAGACTCTCCTGGAAGGGAGTACACAGTCACCATGGCTTCTGCGGCAGTTCATGCAGGTTAGAATAGTGGTGTAGGAATTGCTGTACAACCAGGTTGAGGACGTGAGCCATGCAAGCATGTGTATAAGTTTGCCCTGGCATAGGGCCACCACCAAATTTGCACCATTTTCGCACACAGCCTTCTCTGGCTATGGATCAGTGGAAACAGCCATTGGTCAAACTTGACCTGCATACACTATTGTTCAAAGGTTTGGGGTCACCCAGACAATTTTGTGTTTTCCATGAAAACTCATACTTTTATTTATCAAATGAGTTGCAAAATGAATAGAAATATAGTCCAGACATTGACAAGGTTAGAAATAATAATTTTTATTTGTGATAATAATTTTCTCCCTTAAACTTTGCTTTTGTCAAAGAATGTTCCCTTTGCAGCAATTACAGCATTGCAGACCTTTTGTCATTCTAGCTGTTAATTTGCTGATGCAATCTTGAGAAATTTCACACCATGCTCCTTGAAGCCCCTCCCAAAAGTTGGGTTGGCTTAATGGGCATTTTATGTCTACCATATGGTCAAGCTGCTCCCACAACAGCTCAATTGGGTTGAGATCTGGTGACTGTGTTGGCCACTCCATTACAGATAGAATAACCAGCTGCCTCCTTCTTCCCTAAATAGTTCATGCATAATTTGGATGTGTGCTTTGGGTCATTATCCTGTTGTAGGATGAAATTGGCTCCAATCAAGAGCTCTCCACAGGGTATAGCATGGCATTGCAAAATGGAGGGATAGCCTTCCTTATTCAAAATCCCTTTCACCTTGTACAAATCTCCAACTCTACCACCACCAAAGCAACCCCAGACCATCACATTATCTCCACCATGCTTGACAGATGGTGTCAGGCACTCTTCCAGCATCTTTTCAGTTGTTCTGCATCTCACAAATGTTCTTCTGTGTGATCCAAACACCTCAAACTTTCATTCGTCTGTCCAAAGCACTTTTTTCCAATCTTCCTCTGTCCAATGTCTGTGCTCTTTTGCTCATATTAATCTTTTCCTTTTATTAGCCAGTTTCAGATATGGCTTTTTCTTTGCCACTCTGCCCTGAAAGCCAGCATCCCGGAGTCGCCTCTTCACTGTAGATATTGACACTGGCGTTTTGTGGGTACTATTTAATGAAGCTGCCAGTTGAGGAGCGTCGATTTCTCAAACTAGAGACTCTAATGTACTTGTCTTGATGCTCAGTTGTGCAGCGGGGCCTCCCACTTCTCTTTCTACTCTGGTTAGAGCCTGTTTGTGCTCTCCTCTGAAGGGAGTAGTACACATCATTGTAGGAGATTTTCAGTTTCTTGGCAAACTCTTGCATGGAATAGCCTTCATTTCTAAGAACAAGAATAGAATGTCGAGTTTCAAATGAAAGTTCTCTTTTTCTGGCCATTTTGAGAGTTTCATCGAACAAACAAATGTAATGCTCCAGATTCTCAACTAGCTCAAAGGAAGGTCAATTTTATAGCTTTTCTAATCAGCCAAACTATTTTCAGCTGTGCTAACATACTTGTACAAGGGTTTCTAGGGTTTCCTACACATCCATTAGCCTTCTTACACAGTTAGCAAGCACAATGGACCATTAAAACACAGGAGTGATGGTTGTTGGAAATGGGCCTCTATGTAGATATTGCATTAAAAAAAAGATGTTTGTATTTCTGATTCATTCATTTAATGTTAGCTTGATTGAAAAAAATGTGCTTTTCTTTCAAAAATAAGGAAATTTCTAAATGACCCCAAACTTTTGAACGGTAGTGCAGCTGTCCACAACTCTTCAGATATGTGACTGACATCTCCAAGGCATTATATTTTCAACACTACCTAATGACCGTGAGCCCTGGCAGCAAAGTACGAAGGTGGGGGGATTCTCTCTGGACTGTAAGAACATTATTGGAGAGGTTGAGGATACAGCTGGAGGAGGTAACAGCAATGGTTGAATGAGTAGATACAGAGGTTTGTCCAGCAAGCTCTGGGGATTTCAAGACTTGTGGAGCAGCCTCTTCCCAGCCTGGCCTCACAGCCACCAGAAGTCACCCAGTGACCAGTCAGCGAGATGCAACGCCCCTGGCCAGGTTTGCTCGTCCAGGTGTCAATGGTGATATGCACGCTGTCACACACAGAGTTCCTCAAGGATCAGGTGATGTTGTCTGTGACATGCTGGTGTAGAGTTTGAAGAGAAGTAATGGCAACTGGGCAACTAGTACGGGAGGACTGCGACGGCCATCAGCTTTCGGAAACCGTTTGTATCCTCCAGGCGGAAAGCATTTCCATGGCCAAAAAATTGGAGATGGTGAAGTTCAAGTTCTTAGCTTTGGGATGTATAGGAGATAACAATCTTTTATGTGACCACAACTACAGGGATGACTGCTGTGCTTAGAGAGGGTAGAGTAGGGTATACAGGAAAAACTGTTGGAGGGTTAGGGAGGTGCAGGCTTAGATGTAATGGTGGACTGATAAAGAAGTGGTGTGCTCGTTGTCTGAGATTGCTCAAAAGGAGCAGGTGTATGCACTTCCGTAACAGCTGAACGGCTCTCACTCATTATGACTAGAGTGGTTAAACAAGTGGAGATTCTGCAGTTAGAGATCTTTGTGACAATATTTGCATGGTGATGAAGGAGGAAGAAAGAGCAGATACGGTTGATGTGGCGGATGGTGCTCGGTGAGGCCCGCTAGGCCCCGTGTTAGCGCTGTAACTTTGCCCGAGTAACGCATGTTGCTGGACCATGTGTCGGTGCATGCATGTAGTAGTCAAATTATTGTTTTTTTTGCTTCTACTGAATTTTTTTTTCAAACTTAGCAAATAAAATGAGTTGGATTATCTTTTGCGGTCTCAAAAAAAACCCAGGCTTGTGGCTGAGGATGCAGTGCTTGTTGTGGAAGCCGCAACCTAACCTCCTCCGCCACCTCCTCTGCTGAGCAACTCAGCTGTGTGTCTCTGGATTGATTCTAAAGGCCCAGTTACACACACAGATAATTGTGCAGAGATTGTTCGCAGATCTCTTGTTGCAGTGAAATCATGGACACATTGTTCCAATTTGTGGCCGTGTACAAATGGATCAATGTGTCCATGATTTCACTGCAACCAGATATCTACGAACAATCTCTTGACAATTATCTGTGTGTGTAACTGGGCCTTAAGTGGGATCTCAAACCTCATCATCATGTTCCTGTTGTCTAACTCCTCGCCTTGGGAGTCACACTCCTCCTCTTCCTGCTCTGACAGCACAGTACAGTGTGGGTGCGCCTCAGGTATTTGAGTCTCATCATCATCACCACCATCCCCAGGGGTTAACATCTGGTGACGAGGGTCTGGATTTTGCTCAGAACGTACTATGTCTATCTCTGGATCCAACGGCAAAACATTTTGAGCATCAGTGCAGATGGTTTCGTCCTGTTGTGTCTGTGACTCTTTTAAGCAGACCACTGAAGTCCATGGAATATAATGTGTGAACAGCTCTGTAGAATCGCCCATCTGTGTCTCCCCACAGTCAGTTGGGTGGTTGAAGAGTTTTGACACGGGGGAAAACATGGGTAATTGGGGTGCCACCTCTGAGGACTATTGTATGTGATGTTGAGGTGGAGGAAGAGGAGAAGAGACACTTAATGCAGCACTTGTATTCAACTGTAGCAAATGCTCTTTCTGGGCCTCATCTACAAGTTGTACCATTCTTGCTGCTGCCAAAGAAAAAGAAACTGGGGAGCACATCTAGTAACAGAAGTTGTCACTTGTCTTTGCATATGACAAGCTGGTGTTTGTTCAGTACACCTTTCATTATCATTTGCAGTAGAACCTATTCTATGTACACCTTAAACACCAGGCCTATTCCCTTTTCCAGCACAACCTCGGGATTTTCCATGCATTTTTAATGCACTAAGATTTGGCAATCACTTGTTTGAAGCCAAAAAACCCTTTAGGGTATGTCCTCACAGTCCGGAGCAGCTGCGTGTTGGACGCAGCTCCTCTGGACCTCAGTGAAGCCGCGGGTGTCCGCAGGGAGACCGCAGCCGCCCTATACTCACCATGTGTGGTGGGTGCAGGGCGGCTTCTCCCTGCAGTCACCTGATGGGAGCCACTTCAGACTCAGCAGTATGAAATGAATGAACATGTGCGGAGGAGCGGACTGCCGGCAACCCGCACCGCAGCTCCAAAGATGCTGCGGGCGGGTTATGCATAGTGAGGATGGGATTTCTTGAAATCCCATCCACTATGCTAGTACTGTATGATGCAGCGTCTCCTGATCGTGAGGATGCACCCTTAGGGGAACGACAAAGACTTGGCAATCATTTGTTTGAGGATAAAAAAAAAGCCTTTTAGGGGAAACACAAAGATTTAGCAAAAACTTTCTATGCAAAAAACATGTTTTTGGCAATGCACATAGATCTGGTAATTGCTTGTCCTGATCAAAAAATGTCCAGATGAACCCTCTTGACCTCATATTCTACTTTATTTAAAAAGAGATTGAGAAGCAAGCTATATTTCTATGTAGCAGGGACAGAGCAATCGCAGCACAGTATCTAGCAATAATACACTCAAAATGACAATTATGGCAAATAGCCACTTCTTATATCCCGAGGGACATGTAACTAAGGCAGCCAATGACAAGCCCTTGTGTCTGCAAGTTTGGATGGTTTATGTGCCCTGATTGGCTGCCGGCTAGAAACATCCACACATTAATTTTAGTGTGAAGTGCTGGGAAAAAAATAATGAAGCCTGACACTCTTCTGACCTCTCCCCACCCCTTCCATCATCAAACAGATCCTGCTCACTATCCTAGACAGTCACAAGAAGTGACATATGATTAGTCTCCAAACAAAGCCAAGTTCACTGAACACCTGTGGAGAGATCTTAAAATTGCTGTTGGGACAAGCAGCCTTCAAATATGAGCGACCTGGAGCATTTAGCAACAGAAGAGTGGTCCAAAATTTCAGGTTAGAGATGATAGAAAATTGATGATGCTAATAGGAAGAGATTGATTTCAGTTATTTAATTTTAAATGGTGTGCAACCAAATATTAAAGTGAGGGTGCCACAATTTTATCTGGATCTTTGCTTTATAGTTTAGTGTGAAATTATGTTCAATTGCCTTTTTTTCCTTTTTTGTGGTGTTCCAATAAACACAAAGGAAATAAACATGTCTAATGTCATGTATGACAAAACATGTAATTGCACTAATTTTCAGGAAGAAATATTTAATTTTCTGGAGCAAATTCAAAGGTGCCAATACTTTTGACCGTGACTGTATATAAGTACTAGGATGGGGACATTACTACAAGATGATGACCTGAATAGGGCCATTACTACCAGATGAGGACTTGGATGGGTTATCACCGCAAGATGAGGGATAAGATAGGGCATTACTACAAGAAGGGTACAAGGATGGTTTATTATTACAAGATGAGGACCTAGGTAGAGACATTACTACACTATGGGGACCAAGCTGAGTACACAACTGCAAGATAAGGACCAGTGTGGGGACATTACTGCAATATGGGGACCAGGATGGGGAAATTACTGCAATATGGGGACAAGGATAGGGACATTACTGCAATATAACGACTGGGATGGGAACATTACTACAATATGGAGACCAGGGTAAGTGAACTTACCACAGTATGGGGACCAGGATGGGGCACATTATTAAAAGATAGGGGATCAGGGTGGAAGCATTAGTACAAAATCCAGTGCTGATGCACTACTCAGTATAGCAGAAATGATCGGAGGATTACAGCTTTTAGTCACTTAAAGGGACTAGTAAAAATGGTAAAAGAAAAAAAAATCAAACCCTCTTTAGCCCCATTAAAATTAGAACAAATTACAAGTAGTGGCTCCAAAACAAACATGCCTCTGGTTGGTGGCTGCGGCTGCTCCCCCACATGCAGAATCGTGATATCTAGGTAACAATGCAAAATGATGACAGGGTGTAAATTACGAACTGTCACTATTTTCAACCTAGATGCGCAGAGAGATTTTATAAAAAGCCAGGACAACCCCTTTAATCCGCCTTAAAATTGAAAGGCAAGATTTGATTTTGCATAAAGAAACATCTAAAGAAGCCAGTTCAGTTCTGGAAAAGCATTCTTTAGGCAGATGAAACTAAGATCAACTTGTCCCAGAATGATGGGAAGAAAACGTTTAGAGTGGCTTGGAACGGCTCATTATAATATATTATATTCATATTTTTCATGGCCAATCCAGAAGAAGCAGCGATCAGTCAGCTGGTCAGAAGTAAAGAGAGCTGCTGGATGCACTGATTGAGCAGAGGCAGATGGAAATCGGATGGCACATAGCTGCCATCCGGCTCCATCTGGCCCCATAGGGCTGTATTATGGCAAAATCAGGTAAGAGGCTGTCAGGTTCACCCTGGACAGCCCCGGACCTGATTGTGCCATGGTGTGAAGTCAGACCTACATACATGGTACTGTCATCTTGCCTGAATGCTGAAGCTTCTACGGAAGGCACAAACCTGGAGCTTATAATGAACTGCGCTCTTCAGCGATTCTTGGAAAATCGAGGCTCCGTCCTTCTGAAGTCAGCTTCTCTGGGCACAGAGAAAGTCAGCATTTCTTTTCACTTTTGCAGTATAAACTGAAAGAATTTCTTTTACAAAATCAGGGCCAGTGTATTTTGTTCTGTCAAATACTACGGATAGAAGAGAAAAGGACCTGATTGTAAGCCTACAAACGGATGGAAACACAAGCCACATAAGGCTATGTTCACACGCGGCGTAATTCCCGCGTATTTGTGCAGTGGCGCATCTTTGTGCGCATAATGGTGCAAAAAAAGCATGACTGCATTTACACACCGTGATTTTTTTCGGCGCACTGTTCCTGAGCCCATTTTATATTGTGGCCTATGGGAAAAGTGTGCCAAAAAAGGTGCAAAGAATTGACATGTCTATTCTTTTTGCGGACGCGCTTTTGCAGTGAAATTGCGTTTGCAAAAAGACATGGAAATACGTGACATGTGAACGCTTTTCAGCACAAGCCATAGCTTTTACTGTAATGTGTTTCCAGAATTGCATTTCACTGCATTTATGCGAGTGCTAAAAAGCGCTGTGTAAATGCATACATACGTGGGAATTACACACCGTGTGAATGTAGCCTTAGAGACCATTATTGTTGAGGAAAGCAGAACCAGCATAGTAAAATAATGTCCAATATTACTGTCATATTATTTTACAGGGGTTGGAAGAGATAATGGAAACACCTTTTGGCATCATAACCTTCGAACATGTTATAAACATGCAAACAGTGACATATGTTAATGTTTTGTAGTTGATTATTTGTGTTAAGTGATATTGTAAGAAATTGTATGAACATTGATGATAACCTGATACCAATGGCAGACCTTTCGGATTTTCAAAAAGGCCAAATTGTTGGTGCTCGTATGGCAGGCGCTAGAGTAACAAAGTGCCCAAATGCTTGGCGTGTCGAGAGGTACTCAAAAGTAATGACTGTGTTTGAAAGAGAAGGAAAAACATCCGCAGCAAAGCACAGGACCGGCCGAAAGTCGAAGTTGACTGAGAGAGACCGTCAGACTCTAAAGTGAATTGTGAGAGAGGATTGCAAGACCACGGCTCCGAACATCACTGCTGAGCTCAATGAACACCTACAGAACCCAGTTTCCACAAAAACTGTTAGTTGGGGGCTGCACAAATCTGGATTCCACGGAAGAGCTGCAATTACAAAACCGCTGCGCTCAATGGCAAATGTTTCCAAGCATTTAGAGTGGTGTAGAAACCTCCAGAATTGGTCCCTCGAGCAGTGGAAACATGTGATATTCTCAGACCAATCATCGTTTACCCCATTTTCCGACCTCCGGCCGAGTGCACGTTTGGAGACAGCCGAAAGAAGCATTCCATCCAGACTGCCTTCTCCCAACCGTAAAACATGGCGGAGGTTCTGTGATGATCTGCGATGCTATTTCGTGGAGATCAGCCGGGCCAAAGATATCTCCTTGTATGAATCCATACCTTGGATTGAATGATCGCACCTTTTGCGGCTGTAATCGCCGCAAAAGGTGGACCTACACCATATTAAACTAACTTTTGTTGATTTTTACAGGTGTTTCCATTATTTTGTCCAACCCCTGTATATCAATATTAATTTTATGCCTACAATTGAGATTAAAACAATATAATTTTCAGTTTTTTTGTAAATTGTGCTACCCCGTACTATGATCAATAACTCCCTCAGCTGACACCCCACATTGTATGCGGACCCCACAGCCTACCAAAGAATATTATTCAACTCCTAGTATGATGGCTCCACTAAGATTGAGTACTTCCACAGTCTCCCCTCTCCAACACCAATGACTCTCTCTTGGGCCCCTGCCACCTACACAGAATGACTTC
>JARQOC010000005.1:469393327-469405444 GCA_033576535.1 Allobates femoralis
CACATTTCCCTTTTCGTTTTGGAGAAAACTATCCAGTTTCATTGTGTGTGCGAATTATTCTTGAAGTGGTAGATTTTCCAATACCAACAGTGGAGGCGATTTCTCTTACAGTCAGACTTGTATGTGCATTAAGGGTACCGTCACACCTGGAAATATCGTCGGCGATTTCTATGGCGATGCACGTGCGTGTACACGTTTTTGGCAGTCGACCGTCGCCTATTTACACGTGGCGACAACTCAGCCGACGCTTAGGCGATGAGCCTGGCCGGAAGTTGCCTGCGCGTCGCCCAAGCCCCACGGGGGATCAAGTCGGTGGTGGACGCTTCAGGGTCACACAGAGCAACCACATTAGCGATGTGGGCGTAATTTTGACCCGTGTCTCGGAGGTAGGCGTTACACATTATGTTGTGTGACGCCTCGAAGAAGTGTGATTGGTTGCAAACAAACACCAATTACTGTGTCCTTGTTCGCAGCGCCACATCGTTAAATGTAAGCATGCATGTGCGTATTGGCTCGGTGCTCAGTCAACTCTCGTGTGATGTGTAGCGGATTATTGCTATAGGCATTGGCGTGGGCAACAAGCCAAAACAGGGCGCTCACGTGTCGAGTAATTGTATAGTGAAGCCGCATGGCGCTTTTATGTAATGTGTGTTGTGCTACTACGTTGGCTAATAAATTCACTCTTGCTTTGTTGGTCAGGATAATATTGGAGCCTTGACCAAGTATGTGTGTGCACAGATATTTGTGTGTTTGCAGTCAGGTGGGATATATGTATTGTTCAGCTAACATTTCCTTGCCCATGTGTGTGTACAGAATATGTATAATTAAATAAATGCATATGGAGGAAAACACACACAGGCACCATACAGTGTCACCACAAAGGCCTGTCCCTGGGTCCCGTACATATGTCCCCAGTGCTTATGTACCCCTATAAATCAAACATTATGGCACCATACGAATTTGGGAACACCATACTGGGACATGCTATTTAGTTGCGGCCTTTGAAGCAACTCTGCATTCAATATACAAAAATCCAAAGGTTCAGAATAATTTAAAAAACACTAAACACAGGTGTATGGTTGTGTAGTTCAATATTATTTTGCACATTTTGTGTCCTGGTGGCCCCAACAGGCCCAATGTCCATATGCAATGTGTACGCAAAATCCAAAACCAAAATACTGGAATCCACAAAAACAACAACTCATGTGGTTGCAGGGAGACATATCCAGATACCATCCACATCATCTTCTTCATTGTTGAGGCCACTGAGGCTACACTATGTTGTGCTGCCACGACAGTGCTCTGATGCAGACATTAGTTGACATGTAATGACAATTGTGTTGGTGTTAACACACAGTTTTGGCCGTCGTACATCTCTGCACTTTGAACACACACAGCCGCAAACACAGAGGCCACATCAATGCCCTACTTTATACACCAAAATTAGTATGTACGCTCCTGGGTAATACACCTTTGGATTCACACATCATCATATATGGCGCCGAGGAACAAGACTACCAATCAGAACGCTCGAGCTGCCACCAATCCACGCAGACCGCCAGAGCTAGTAACTACGCCCAGAAACGCCTACCGGAAATGTTTAGGTGATGTGTGATGTGTGCTGTCGCTCTTGACATCGCTATTGACACGTTACACACAGCGATCAGTAAACATTGCCCCAGAATGATCGCCTGGTTTCAGAGCTGTGCTGTGAAACCAGGCGACCACTCAGATGTGTCGCCCTCGCCCAGTCACATTAGGCGCCGCTTTGGCGATGTCGGCGGCGATAGGCCACGCCTTAGCGTCGCCATAGAAATCGCCGACAGTATCTCCAGGTGTGACGGTATCCTAAGAGTAATAATTCTAGACCTCTTCCGTGGAGTAACATTCATTTTTACAGGCACGAATCACACTGAGAGGAAAAGTACACTAAACCACTTCTCACAGAAACAAGCTCTCAGGAGTGACAGCCTGGACCGGAGTTTTGCTGCATAGAATACTATCGGGCTGCACGGAGCTGGATCGCGCCGGGTGGCAATTATCTGCCATCCGGCTGCTAGCTCGCCGGATGAATCCTGCAGAAGTGGGGATTTGTCTGCCGACATGCAACGTTTTTGGAGTCGGCAGACAATTCCCCACTACTCCAGGATTCATCCGGCGAGCTAGCAGCCGGATGGCAGATAATTGCCACCCGGCGCGATCCAGCTCCGTGCAGCCTGATAGTATTCTATGCAGCAAAACTCTGGTCCAGACTGTCACTCCTGACAGCCCCGGACCAGACGCCGCCGCAGTGTGAAGCCAGCCTAAGTCAGCCTGTCAAATTCATGAAAACTTACAGCACTTTAGCTGAGCAATATACTCAAGTCCCTGCAGGAGCCGCATGGAGATTGTAACATACCTAGTTTATTAAGTGGTCTGCATCTTTAAAGGAATTAGGCGCATTCATCTCACGCAACCACATTACTTAAGAATGGCGTGTACAACACCAGTCTTAATGAATCAGTAATTGTTTACGCAGCATAATGCACAGTGCAAGCAGATGATGTGCTGCAATGCTGATAATGGCTGGGACTGAAAGCAACTTGAACATTATCAATCTGGGCGTAATGACAGCTGTCATTAACCCCTTCTATCACCCTGATGCCACATCAGCAGGGCATCAGGAAGAGCTGGGTAAGGCTGCAGGAATTGGCAGTTCTAATGAATGTGCCAATTTCTGGGGCAGCTGGAGGCTGAAATTCTTTAGCTTGGGGGGGCTTAATAACTATGGCCCTCATCATGCTAAGAATACCAGCCCCCAGCTGCCTGGTTTTTACATTGGCTGGCAATCAAAAATAACGCAAAGCCCACACATTTTTTTTGGTACATTTATTTAAATAATTTAAATAAAATAAAAAAAAGTCTCCCTGTATTTTTAATTGCCAGCCAAAATAAAGTCAGGCATCTCGACAAGGCAACCTATAGCTGTTCCCTTTATCTGCGCTGAGAATCAAAAATACAGGGAGGCATGTCATTTTTTTATTTATTTTTACACAACTATGATGGCAGGTTTGTTGCCTATGACAACCAATCACAGACACCGGCACAACGGGTGATGGGGCACAACACCCAATCACAGATGCCGTCAAAGAGAGTGGGCATCTGTGATTGACAGTTGGAGGCAGTGCAATAAAGAAATCAGGAAGCTAATTAGCGGCTCGGAAGTACAAGTGCGCAGACTCCGGTGTGTAATGACATGGATGTTTAATCACTGTTTAGCTCATTTTTCCATTCCCCAGCCAACATTTCATAACTTTCACCCCTCTCTAGTGCAGTGTATTAATGATACTTCTACCTCCATCATTCTTTATCAACCTGTGGAAACAGGCAGGTATACATATTGAATAAAGTTAAATGCACTTTTTTAAAGGTCTTTAATGTTTCTTCCTGATGATGCAATGTATTAGCATTGGGGGTCTCACTTTTAACTTTTGTCAAGGGCTCAACTGTCAAAAAACAGCTCTGCCCATATAAGGGCCCTTTCACATCAGCGTTTTTTGAAATTCGCGGCAGATGCGGTGAAAAAAACCGCATCTGCCGCGATTACCGCATACTGGCTGCACTTGCGGCGCGGTTGCGGTAAACGCCATACAAGGTATAGGTGGACTTGCGGCAGGTGCGGCAAGTGCGGTTTTGGCACTTGCCGCAGGTGCGGCCGCGAAAAAAAAACGCGGCTGACAGCATTTTATTTCGCGGCCGCTCCTGCCGCAAGTGCCAAAACCGCACTTGCCGCAAGTCCACCTATACCTTGTATGGCGTTTACTGCAACCGCGCCGCAACCGTGCCGCAAGTGCAGCCGGTATGCGGTAATCGCGGCAGATGCGGTTTTTTCACCGCATCTGCCGCGATTTGAAAAAAACGCTGATGTGAAAGGGCCCTAACTATGCAGTACAACACCGCGTTAGAATAAATCAGATATCTGGCACATGGATGTAGATAATACTGAAGTACAAATCTTGCTGTGATCACAATGAATACAGACTACAGTCATTCAGTGTAGGACTGCAGTTGGATCCATACATAAATCTTGATTTATCTGGAAACATAACACAACTGGCTTATACTTTATTAAATTTCCTACATGCTATTTTAGTACTTACAAATCCTTTTCCACAAGGGAAGATTAGAGATTGAACTCGCTAATGTTTTTCTAACCTCCCTCATCATTCCTTCTCCAGAATGTAAGCGCCCTCTGCTGGACACAACAAATTCATCATTTGCCATTTAATGAAGTCACTTTTCTATTTCATCAATGTATTTTGCTGACTTTTTTTTTTTTTTGCACCAATTGCTTCGAAATAACTTACACGGTTCATGAATTTGATTAACGAGAAAAGCAAAGCACCATATTTTTGTCTTTGACAGTTTTTTTGCAACTTTACAGCACTAAAAGTCATAAATTCTTTAAAAAGTCACATGTCTCCAAAAATGAGCTAAATTGTGAACTTCGCCTGAAACCTTACTTGGGGTGAGGACTGGAATGAGATGTGACAACAAAACATTTGATAAAAGTTGACTTCCATGAATCTGTCTAAAATATCTGGTTAAGTAAAATTATCAAGAGAAAGTTATATTAAAAAAAAAAAAAAAAAGAGGAAAGAAAATATAAAGTGGAAGAAAAACTTCAAGAGTAGGACGCAAGGAATGAAGCCACCAAAGAGGAGCAAATGAATCCAGAAAAGTAAAGAGATGGCAATGATGAACCGCAGCCATAGAGTAGGACAAAGATTAATATAGTATTTGCAGTGTTAGGTCTTATTCAGATAGGTGTATTGTAACAATTATACAAGTCAACTTCAACTAGAACCATAGGGGGTGTGAGTGACCATCCGGAACATGGATTTATACACAGGAATGCCCACCATAGGCTTAGCCTGTGACACAACCACCCAGGGGCATAACTACAATAGATGCAGGGGTTGCAATCGCACCTAGGACTTGGAACCTAAAGGGCTTTGGCCTATAAAAAAAAAGACTAGTGCTATTAAAGATTTTAAATATTTGGGGGTGCCATTAGAGTTTTTGCATTGGGGCACATGAGCTTCAAGTTACACCACTGCAACCACCCCATAATTCATTCTTATAATAGATATCATTGATACAGGGGATATCAATGTCTACACACCCTTGTTGGTTTCACAACTTTTCTCACCTTAAATGTCACTCACGCTGTACAAATCCAGTGGAAAAACAAAACAAATCTTTTCGGGTGGAAAAATAATTAAAATAATGTGGTTGCAAAAGGTTTTCAGTTGGATTCAGATCCGGGCATCGACTGGATCTTCCTAAGACTTTGATCTTTATTTCAAACCATTAAAAGCAGTTCACAGGTACAGCATGGCAGTGTGGGAGAGAGAGATCTCAGGTGCGTGGAGCACAAGTTGAGCCACCAGTCGTATAGCTCAATTTGAGTTCTGTGCACCTTTACCTCTTTCCCGCATTGCCATGCTTTACCTGTAAACTGCTGCTTCTAGTGATGTGAAGTAAAGTTGGAATTTTTCAGAAACGAGTGCCGCATGAGTCTCCATTTGCTTATGGATATGTCTACTTGGGAACTGTGTTTCTCCAGTTGAGCACTGTTTCTCTTCCTATGGATTGCAGATTCTTTGTCCCAGTTGGTGAAAGTGATTGAGCCGGAGATGGGGCCAGAGGAAAGTGTTGTTTGCTTTTCTATTTTTTGCTCAAGACTTTGATCTTCTTTTTGGAGGTATGCTTAGGGTTGTGGTCATGGTGAAAGATTCCTCTTTATCTTTAGCTTTTTGGCAGAGCTCAGAAGGTTTTGATGCAAAATTAACTGATATTTAGAACTGATCATAATTCCCTCCTCTTTGACTAAAACCCCAGTTACAGCTGACAAAAATAAGCAGTCCTAATGAAGAATGCAGCCTCCACCATGCTTCACTGTGGGTATGGCATTCTTTAGGTGACAATGCTGTGTTGCCTTTGTGCCAAACATAGCTTTTGGAATTATAGCCAAAAAAGTTCAACCTTGCTCTCATCATATTACAGCACATTTTCTCACATGCTTGTGACAGAGTTGATGAAGGTATTGCCATAACATTGCGCTTTTCTTTGTAAGAAAAGGTTTCCGCATCACTTTGCAGCTTAATGACCGGACCATTTTTTGTAATTCTTACCACTCTCCCTTTATGAGGTAATATCTCTGGAACGCTTCAACGGATCCTAGCGATTCTGAGATTGTTTTTTCGTGACATATTGGGCTTCATGTTAGTATTAAATTTAGGTCGATAATTTTTGTGTTTATTTGTGAAAAAATAAAAAATTTGGCAAAAATTTTGAAAATTTAGCAATTTTCAAATTTTTAATTTTTATTCTGCTAAACCAGAGAGTTATGTGCCACAAAATAGTTAATAAATAACATGTCCCACATGTCTACTTCACATCAGCACAATTTTGGAAGAAAAAAAAAATTTGTTAGGACGTTATAAGGGTTCAAAGTTCATCAGCAATTATTCATTTTTCCAGCAAAATTTACAAAACCAATTTTTTAGTGACCACATCACATTTGAAGTCTCTTTGAGGGGTGTACATGACAGAAAACACCCAAAAGTGACACCATTCCAAAAACTGCACCCCTCAAGCTACTCAAAACTATATTGAAGAAGATTATTAACCCTTCAGGTGCTTCACAGGAACTAAAATAAAGTTGAAGGAAAAAATGGACATTTTAATTTTTGTAACAAAAATGTTCGTTTAGCCTCAATTTTTTCATTTTCACATGGGCAACAGGATAAAATGCCTCCTAAAATTTGTTGGGCAATTTCTCCTGAGTACACCGATACCTCATATGTGGTCATACACCACTGTTTGGGCGTACGGCAGGGCTTAGAAGGGAGGGAGCGCAATTTGAATTTTAGAGCCAATTTTCCGTTCAAAAAGTGAAATGGCGCTCCTTCACTTCTGAGCCCTGCCGTGTGCCCAAACAGTGGTTTATGACCACATATGAGGTATCGGTGTACTCAGGAGAAATTGCCCAACAAATTTTGGGATGTATTTTATCCCTTTGCCCATGTGAAACTGAAAAAATGTAGGCAAAAAGATTTTTTTTGTGAAAAAAAAGTGTTTTTTTAAATTTTTATGAATGAATTTGTGAAGCATCTGGGGGTTCAAAGTGCTCACTATGCATCTAGATACCTTCCTTAGGGGGTCTAGTTTCCAAAATGGGGTCATTTGTGGGGGAGCTCCAATGTGGAGACGCACAGGGGCTCTCCATACGCGACATGGTGTCCGCTAACAATTTGAATGGAAAATAAGCTCAAATTGTTAGCGGACACCATGTCGCGTTTGGAGGGTCCCTGTGTATCTCCACATTGGAGCTCCCCCACAAGTGACCCCATTTTGGAAACTAGACCCCCGAAGGAACGTATCTAGATGCATAGTGAGCACTTTGAACCCCCATATACTTCAGAAATTCATCCGTAAAAATGAAAATGCACTTTTTTTTCCACTAAAAAATTATTTTTTCATTATTACGGATCAATTTGTGAAGCATCTGGGGGTTCAAAGTGCTCACTATGTACCTAGATATGTTCCTTTGGGGGTCTAGTTTCCAAAATAGGGTCACTTGTGGGGGAGCTCCAATGTGGAGACTCACAGGGACCCTCCAAACGCGACATGGTGTCCGCTAACAATTTGAGCTCATTTTCCATTCAAATTGTTAGCGGACACCATGTCGCGTTTGGAGGGTCCCCGTGTGTCTCCACATTGGAGCTCCCCCACAATTGACCCCATTTTGGAAACTACACCCCCAAAGGAACGTATCTAGATGCATAGTGAGCACTTTCTACCCCCAGGTGCTTCACAAATTGATCTGTAAAAATGAAAAAAGAAAATTTGTGTGGAAAAAAAAAGTGCTTTTTCATTTTTATTGATGAATTTGTGAAGCATCTGGGGGTTCAAAGTGCTCACTATGCATCTAGATATGTTCCTTAGGGGTCTAGTTTCCGAAATGGGGTCACTTGTGGGGGAGCTCCAATGTGGAGACACACAGGGGCCCTCCAAACACGACATGCTGACCGCTAACAATTTGAATGGAAAATGAGCTCAAATTGTTAGCGGACACCATGTCGCGTTTGGAGGGTCCCTGTGTGTCTCCACATTGGAGCTCCCCCACAAGTGACCCCATTTTGGAAACTAGACCCCCAAAGGAACGTATCTTTATGCATAGTGAGCACTTTGAACCCCAGATGCTTCACAAATTGATCCATAATAATGAAAAAATAAATTTTTTGTGGAAAAAAAAGTGCTTTTTCATTTTTACGGATTAATTTCTGAAGCATATGGGAGTTCAAAGTGCTCACTATGCATCTAGATACGTTCCTTAGGGGGGTCTAGTTTCCAAAATGGGGTCACTTGTGGGGGAGCTCCAATGTGGAGACACACCGGGACCCTCCAAACGCGACATGGTGTCCGCTAACAATTTGAATGGAAAATTAGCTCAATTTGTTAGCGGACACCATGTCGCGTTTGGAGGGTCCCCGTGTGTCTCCACATTGGAGCTCCCCCACAAGTGACTCCATTTTGGAAACTAGACCCCCAAAGGAACGTATCTTTATGCATAGTGAGCACTTTGAACCCCCAGGTGCTTCAGAAATTAATCCGTAAAAATGAAAAAAGCACTTTTTTTTCCACAAATAATTTCTTTTTTCATTATTACGGATCAATTTGTGAAGCATCTGGGGGTTCAAAGTGCTCATTATGCATCTAGATATAATCCTTTGGGGGTCTAGTTTCCAAAATGGGGTCACTTGTGGGGGAGCTCCAATGTGGAGACACACAGGGGCTCTCCATACGCAACATGGTGTCCACTAACAATTGGAATTGTTAGCGGACACCATGTAGGATATGAAGAGCCCCTATGTGCCTAAACATTGGAGCTCCCCCACAAGTGACCCCATTTTGGAAACTAGACCACCCAAGGAATGCATCTAGATGCATAGTGAGCACTTTGAACCCCAGGTGCTTCACAAATTGATCTGTAAAAATGAAAAAAGAAACTTTTTGTGGAAAAAAACGTGCTTTTTCATTTTTATGGATGAATTTGTGAAGCATCTGGGAGTTCAAAGTGATCACTATGCATCTAGATACGTTCCTTCGGGGGTCTAGTTTCCAAAATGGGGTCACTTGTGGGGGAGCTCCAATGTTCAGGCACACAGGGAGGGGCTCTCCATACCCGACATGGTTTCCGCTAACAATTGGAGCTACTTTTCTATTGAAATTGTTAGCGGACGCCATGTCGCATATGGAGAACCCGTGTGCCACCAGCACAAGGGTAACTGGTAGAGTTGGGGTACAGCACCAGAAAATGCCGCCTCTAATGAATGCGCTATTTTCTTGGGTGGCTGTGGGTTGAAATTTGCAGCGTGGGGGACCCACAACATTTGAGTCTCTCCACGCTGAGGATTCCAGTCAGCCAGCTACCAAGTTGTACATGGCTGGCTACAAATACAGCGAAGGCATTTTTTTATTTCTAGAACTAATTCTAGAAAAAAAAATGATGTGGGGCTCCGCCATATTTTTGGTCTAGCCAGGTACAACTTGGCAGCTACAGACTGCCAGCAACCCCCAGCTGCCTCGTTGTACCTGGCTGCAACCAAAAATACAGCAAAGCCAATTTTTTTTTATTTCTAGAACTAATTCTAGAAAAAAAAATGACGTAGGGCTCCGCCATATTTTTGGTCCAGCCAGGTACAACTTGGCAGCTACAGACTGCCAGCAACCCCCAGCTGCCTCGTTGTACCTGGCTGCAACCAAAAATACAGCGAAGCCCATTTTTTTTTATTTCTAGAACTAATTCTAGAAAAAAAAAATTACGTAGGGCTCCGCCATATTTTTGGCCCAGCCAGGTACAACTAGGCAGCTGGGGGCTGGAATCCTCAGCATGGAAAGGCCCAAGCGTTCTGGGCCCCCCATGCTGCGAATTGCAGCCCGCAGCCGCCCCAGAAAATGGCGCATTCATTGAAGCGCCATTTTTTGGTGCTGTACCCATGCTCTTCCAGTTGCCTGGTGCCGGTGGCAAACTGGGTAATAAAGGGGTTAATGCCAGCTTTTTATTGGCAGCTGGCACTAAGCCCGAGATTCATAATATAGGGCCAATGTTAGACCCGCCATTAGGAATCTCTGGTAAATAGTCAGAAAATACACACAGAGAAAAATCTTTTTATTTGAAAAAAAACACAAACAAAATTCGGACTCCATCTTTATTATAAAGATCCGACGTAGTCCACAACGAAGGTCCCACGACGCTCGATCGCCTCCGACGTAGTCCACAACGAAGGTCCCACGACGCTCAATCGCCTCCGACGTAGTCCACAACGAAGGTCCCACAACGTATACGATCATCACCATGCAGGCGGATCGGACTGCAAAGTAGCGATCTGACAGCCCGGGTGCAGTGATCCAATATGTGGATCACTGCACCAGGGCTGTGAGATCGCTTTCTGCAGCTCGATCCGCATGCAGGCAGATCGCTGCTCTGCAGTCCGATCTGGCAGCCCGGGTGCAGCGCCGGGGCTGCGAGATCGCTTTCTGCAGCTCGATCCCCATGCAGGAGGATCGGACTGCAGAGGAGCGATCTGGCAGCCTGGGTGCAGTGGTCCACCATGTGGACCACTGCGCCGGGGCTGCAAGATCGCTTTCTGCAGCTCGATCTCCGTGCAGGAGGATCGGACTGCAGAGCAGTGATCTGGCAGCCTGGGTGCAGTGGTCCACTGCGCCGGGGCTGCGAGATCGCTTTCTGCAGCTCGATCTCCGTGCAGGAGGATCGGACTGCAGAGCAGTGATCTGGCAGCCCGGGTGCAGTGCGCCGGGGCTGCGAGATCACTTTCTGCAGCACGATCCCCATGCAGGGGGATCGGACTGCAGAGCAGCGATCTGGCAGCCCGGGTGCAGTGGTCCACTACGTGGACCACTGCGCCGGGGCTGCAAGATCGCTTTCTGCAGCTCAATCCCCATGCAGGGGGATCGGACCGCAGAGCAGTGATCTGGCAGTCTCAGCGCAGTGATCCACTATGTGGATCACTGTCAGATCTATTCACTGCAGTGATCCCCCCCTGCAGGAGGCTCAGGCTGCAGTAAAGGCATCCCACAGGCAGGGGGACTCACCAGGCGATGCCAGGAGGACCCGGGACCGGAAGAAGACTCGTGGGGGCCGGAGGTGGCCGCAGGCGGCGGCAGGAGGCACTGGAGGCGGCACTGGAGGCGGCACTGGACGGCAGCAGCATCATCAGGTGATCCCTGCCCTGGAGCCGGGAGGAGGTGATCACCCTCCGGTGGCGGGCGGAAGGACAGAGGGAAGTGATCCCCTGAGCGGTGATCACCCTTAGGAGGTGATCACCGCTCCGGCGGCGGGCGGCATGACAGGGGAAAGTGATCCCCGGAGTGGTGATCACTGCTCCGGCGGTGGGCGGGGGACAGGGGTGATCCCCGAGGAGGAGCTGGGTGATCCCCGAGGAGGAGCTGGGTGATCCCCGAGGAGTAGCCGATGCCCGGAGCAGTGATCACCGCTCCGGTGGCGGGAGGAGGCGGCAGAGGGAGGTGATTACCGGAGCGGTGATCCCTGCTCCGGTAATCACCTGTGATCGTGCGGTCGGGGGGCAGGAGACAGGGGGGAGATGGCCAATGAGCAGGGTGGGGGGTTACAGGAGGACACAGGGTGGGGGATGAGCGAGGGAGCAGGAGAAGCGAGGCACGGGGAGACCGCACTTAGCACAGCCGCGGTAATTTGCGGTTTCATTTTCAACCGCCAATTACCGCGGCTGTAGCCTGGGGGGGGCAAAGCGACCCCCCTGGGCTGTAGTGCATGTCTCCATGTACCTGCAGCTCAAGTGACAGGTCAGTGAGACCCTCACTTGAGCTGCAGCAGTGCGTTCCCCAGATGTCTCAGACGCTGAGACATCGGTCGTTAACGCATGGGATTTCATGTCTCACACGCTGAGACACGTGTCGTTAAGGGGTTAATATAGTATTTGCAGTGTTAGGTCTTATTCAGATAGGTGTATTGTAACAATTATACAAGTCAACTTCAACTAGAACCATAGGGGGTGTGAGTGACCATCC